>JBBPSB010000030.1:0-98875 GCA_038093375.1 Xerocomus brunneocitrinus | reverse complement strand
CATAGACTACACTGTGGTTGGTGTACTCAGCCTGACCTTCAACTGACCTCAGGAATAAGGGCAACGAAACCAGTAACGTGAGGTTATGAGTATATATGCCGAAAATCCACTGACAAACCCTGCCTGGACCTCTCGGGGACCTGAATCTCGCCTAGCATCAGTGGAACCCTTACAGCAATTGACCGTGTAGCCAAGCCCTATCCTCCTGCTAGGAACACAAAATGATAGTATCCCCTGACAAGCGCATTGTGTGTAACTGGATCTCGCCACCCAGGTACAGAAGCAGTGACCTGTCATTTCATTTTTTTTTGCATTCTTGAACGACGACCTTGCCTCCGATCACGATGCACTTTTTGTCGTTTATTTCACTCACCCTCTTCTTGATCACAGGCGCAGAACCTTCTCTTGGCGCATACAATGTTCATGAAAAACGCACAGCGCTTCCTCACGGTTGGAGTCTCACGAAGCGCTACGATGCTGCCTTTGACATTCGCTTGCGGTTCGCACTCAAGCAAAGGAACATCAATGACATAGAAACATACCTTTATGACGTCTCTCATCCCAAATCACCAAACTTTGGTAAACACTGGTCCGCAGGAGACGTAGTCCACGCGTTCGTGCCAAGCAACGAGACCATTGATGTTGTCCATAATTGGCTGGTTGCTAGCGGCATCGGAGAGCACCGGATTTCGCTGGGCCGGACCAAGGGATGGATGCGAGTAAATGTGACTGTCGAAGAGGCGGAACAGCTGATGAACACCGAGTACAACGTGTATACACACATGTCTGGACAACAGCACGTGGGTGAGTGGATATATCCGTTTATTTCAAGTGGTTAAGCTGATGAAGGTAACAAGCTTGTGAGATATACCACCTTCCCGAGCACGTCCAGCCGCATGTCGACTTCGTGACACCCTCGGTACACTTTGATGCCAAGTTGACTCGTAGGTTCAGTATTGAACAACCAGCCCCTCATAGTATCGGACAACCCGGAATTTCTGTTACTTCGCCAAAGTCCGCTGGTACAGTGTCAGAGCCCTTTGATGAGCTGGAGCACTGTAGTGAGGGTATCACACCGATGTGCCTCCGGACACTCTACGGTCTGTTCTACAAACCCGTTGCTACCGACAGGAACAGCTATGGTATCGGTTGGTGGATCTTTTCATACTAGATCTAATAGGAGCTCACACCTACAGTGGAATACTCCCCGCAAGCTTATCTACCGGGAGATCTACAGATGTTTGCTCAAAACTATTCGACAGACCTTATTGGAAAGGAGCCTCGCTTGATTTCGATCGACGGTGGTAAGAACCTGTTTCCGGATTGAAGCGCCTGCGGACATCAAGTGATAACTGTCCATTTGTAGGCTATGCACAGACCGTAAACCAGAGCGCTTCCTACAACAGGGAGTCAGACTTGGATTTGCAATACGGCATGTCATTGGTCACTGGGAGCCAAACGGTGACGCTCTATCAGACTGGTGACGTGGTAGAAGGTAGTATTTTATTCCTTGTGTGATCTCATCTGACGATCATTATGGGATAGGCGCATCGTTCAACAATTTCTTGGATGCGATCGATGGCAGTTATTGTTCCTTCGAAGGCGGCGACGATCCCACCCAAGACGGTATTTATCCCGACCCACAATCCGGTGGTTATACAGGCATGTCCATCTTCATCTTTGGTCTGGCTGTTCGGCTCAACCTTAGAAACGGAAAGGTCCCGAGGCTTGTGGAACCGTGGAGCCCACCTACGTGATCTCTACATCGTATGGATACGACGAGGCTCAGCTCACCCCATTTTATACCGAGAGGCAGTGCACCGAGTATGCAAAGCTCGGACTCATGGGAATCACAATTCTGTACAGCTCCGGCGATCATGGTGTGGGTGGAAGTAATAACACTTGTCTGGGTCCCAATGGTAAGAGGAGTAAACTTGTTGTAAATAATGGATGGCTATCTTATCACCAGCTGCTAGGCACGGGAGTCGCTGGTGGACAAATCTTCAATCCTCACTTTCCGGCGACTTGTCCATACATTACTTCTGTTGGCGCGACAATGGTGAGACCAAACGCGACTGTATTTGAGCCTGAAATGGCATGCATGGAAAATATCTACTCCGGCGGTGGATTCAGCAACTATTTCGCGATTCCTGATTACCAGAAGGATGCGGTAGGCTATTACTTGACGTACTACCCTCCGAATTATCCCCCGACGATCTGGAACTCGACTGGGATGGTGTGGCTTTTCTCTTGTCTTGGGCTAGCGTTGGATGCTAACAGACCCCTTCAGTCTCGGGCATTCCCTGATATCTCGGCCAATGGGGCAAACTATGTTGTTGCAGTATGTGACAGATGTGTCCTCTTTGCATTACTTTCGATTCTCATTCAATACCAGATCAACGGAAAATTCCAGCTTGTATATGGAACGTCGTGCTCCACTCCGGTCAGTGGAGCAATCTTCACGATGATCAACGATGCTCGGCTTGCTGCCAACAAGAGCACCATTGGTTTCATCAACCCAGTGGTAAGCGCCCTCTCCACCAGGTAAGGTGACAGGACCTTGATTTCCCGTCTAGATCTACTCTCCCGAGTTTTCTGGCGCGTTCCACGACATTACGAACGGCACCAATCCTGGTTGCGGTACGGCGGGGTTTAACGCGACGGCAGGATGGGACCCTGTTACTGGTCTGGGAACACCCAATTTCCCCGAGCTTCTTAAACGCTGGCTGGCCCTGCCTTGAACGGAACGCGAAACTCTGACGAATGTATGCCGTGGGCTTTTATATAGGTTTTTGCTCTGCGACACACTTGGCCGGGAAAGATCGTTCTTCCGTGGCAGGCGAGAACCATCTTCGCTTTCGGTATGTCATTCGTTTTGGACGCGGTGTTCCTCGCTTTTGCTATGGAGTCATTCATTTTCGCTTTCGGGACTGCGTCGTTCGCTTAGAAGTAGCACTTTGTTATAGCGCTGTGTACTGCCAATATGTAATGTAGATTGGCTAAGGTGGAGGATCGAGCGGACCCCAGCTTGATGCGCGAATGAGGAAACGTTGTCTAGAAGATGATTGAATAAGAGAACGCTCATCTCTTATGATGCGATCCGATTTAAACATAACGATATGACCCAAATCAATATGCTCTTTACCCTGATCCATAAGTATCAAGGTCGGCGCACATTGATATACACTTTCGTGGGGCACCTCCAGAGGCATGCAGAACCGCAGAACCTCTCGTTCCACACCGGGTTGGCATCTGTCAACCCGGTTAAGTCAGGTCATAAGTACCTCGCCGGATATTGTTCCCCGTGGACGGGTCGTTGCGGAAGCGCGAGCTGAGCAGCAAGCCAGGAACGAGGGGAACAGGGTCCGGCTATAAATTGTATCCGTTGTTTCTTTGGGGAACTGAGGATGTCAACGTATGCCTTAGTATCGTGTTCTATATTACTTGATTCAATGCAGAATAAAAGACGTTTTCCCGTATGCGACTCAGGATTGTCCCAGTCCAATGAATGAGCCTTGGGACGTATGTAATGTGCGTCCCGTTGCAGTCGTGACGAGTCCAAGTTTTGGTCGTATCGCCAATTGTCGAACGTACATATAACGACGCTGTTCCCTAGATCACTGCAGTGAGATATCGTTGGACAATCGACATTCGCGCCTCGAAAGCGACCCGCTCACCTCGGGCACCACCAGGCCGCACGCCATGCTACGTCCGCCTAGGGAGCGCAGCTTGGGCAGCTTCCGCCAAAGACAGTTCACGAGCCTCCTCCGCAACCTTTTATGTCCCCGTTCAGCGCGCGCTCTCAACGACGACAAGAAAGACAAATTTGAGAAAGACATTTACCTGTACTTCTGCGCGTGCCTTGGTGTCAGCTTCCCTCAGTACAAGTGCCTCACGGTCATCAGAGCCTCAGTCCGGGCCAGCAAGACGCATCCAAATAGTAAAAAAGACACACCTCTGACCGGTACGAGTGTGTGTTAGATAAGGGATACACCTTATGGAAGTGGAGCGTACCTTTGCCTTTAGCCATGACATGATGGTGAACAGAGTAACCCAAGTAGATCCCGTAGATGCTGAGCGTAGCGAGTCCGGTGACGAGGGTGCGGTGAAGGACATCAGCGAGGGTTAGTGGTGTCCGGTTGTACTTTGGGTACCTCACACCCAGAAAGGTGAGCAAGGACATGGAGGAAAAGCGGCAGATTGGTCGCGACCCGACAATTGGTTCCCAGGGGTCCTTCCCAAGGCCCGACGGTCTGCCAATTGCGGCCATCGTCCAGCAACCCGAACAAATCACGCAAAGATATTTGTACTTATCATTAGTCTTTGCTATTCTCCATGACCTTCTTTGTCGAATAAGTGAGACTGGGTCGCCTCGCCTCGGCATTTGTTGGTGGTGGTGGGCCTCAGAGCTGTACCAGGGAACTGCTCAAGATTGCTGTACACCCTCGGTACGCATTAATTGCGAAATCACTCGAATGTTACAGACGTCTATGAGCTCAAGGTGATTCCAGACCCTCATAGTCTCGGTGGCATTGGGCTAGATGAGACCCGCGTTGAGAGGAGAAGTCAATTCGTTTTACTAATCAACAGTGACTCACTCGGCATTCAGAAAATTGTGCAAAAGGTAAAGTCTGTCGATTCCACTGGAGAGGGCGACTGGGATTAAGGCAATTTATTAGGTGGATATGTAAGACGATGACGAGATATCTGCACTCAAACTTATATTCAAGGCACGTCAACTTGTGTTTGAGCCCTCGCTTGCTATTACATAGATGCCCGGCAAGGACGCATACCCTTTCTACCGTCCTTGGGCCGGTGATCTGACCCCGCCTACTACAGTAAGATTGGATGGCAGGCACCTGTCATGGCCACCGAACGATCACGACAAAAGCGGGGTCCAAGTCGGAGGGGCAGCTAGCACACTGAAGCCGCGTGGTGTGGCCCACGTAGAGTGATCTATGCTGTTCCACGAGTACATCATGTGCAAACACGCATGTGCCTCTGTCATTCGATGTAACCGAATCCTGACTACATACACGAAGTTTCAAGTTCCTCAGAGAAGTACGACCTAGTGCAATACACTATCATTAATTCCGTTACCATCGAACGCGCTGACGGACATTAGTTTTATTCATAGTCTCTGTACTGGGGAACATGCCAAATCTTCCACCAGGCGTGGTCGGTGACAGCGCGAAGGCCGCGTCCCCTGAGCTGAAGAGAGAACGCACGTGCCCAAGATATAACAACTACTATGCTCCTGAGAGACCTGCATAGTCGCTCCAAGATACCATCCCAAGCTATATGTACACGTGTGCCTATGTATGTTTATCAGTTCCATGGATCTATGTGACGTCGGGCACCCTGGCCTTGAGACGGCGCTATATAAGATGCCTCGGGGGCCGAGAACGAGCTTGGTCATCATAGACCACATGTTCCGAAATGGGGATAAGGTGACTGCCGACTAAAACATTGGAGTTTGATGATCATCGCAGAGATTCCACTATCAAGCGTGTGGTCTTTCGACCGGCAGGGGAAATCTAGATATCCAAGGGCTACATATGAGGCCTCACTCGTTTGTAATTATTCCTATCGACGATGGCTAATCGATAATCGTTCAGCGCTTTGAGCAATGAACACGGAACGTTTGAATCCAACCGTTCGCTGTCAATGGCTAAAACAATCTGACCGTGATCGATCCCATTGAGTACCAACCTCATGACACCGAGGGAACGGAAATTCGATTTACCACTGATAGATCTGGGGACTTCGCAAGGTTTGGGGTTGTGGTCGTCCCAAGTGTGGTCCGATTGCTTGGTTAGCAAGTCAAATCACGTTGTATTCCACATAGCACGAGTACACGTTCCACAGAAGACAAGTTATAGTACGATCAAGAGAAGTTCAAGTCATGATTAGGCTAAGAACGGCATTCCCTGCTTGATCACCTTTCAAGATGTAAGATTGACAAGAATGAGTAAAGTAGTACTTCACAATATGACACATACCACTGTTAGTTTGTCTAACCCTCGGCGACGGTGATTGTACCCATTCCCAAGGAACCATCGTAACTGAAGCCAGCAAAGGTGACAGTATAACCCGCCTTCACACCAGACTTCGAAAGTGTGTTGCTTTGGCCACCCCATGGGGAGTCCCAGTAGACTCGTGCAATATTTTCATCGCTGGCATCAAACACGAGATACAAGTTGCCCTCCGTGCCAGTGGGAGAGCCTTGTCGGGAACTGGCGCCAAATGTGAAATTTGCCCCGGGAGCAATTACAACCCCACTAGGGCACGCGACCTCCTGATACGGGTTATCTAAAGGAATACTTCATGAAGGAATAGAATTGGAATGAGGCGTAGATGCTCACTGATATCATAGCATTTTCCATACATGAGGGATACAGAAGCGATACGGATAGCTACTCCGAGCACGTTCTTGATAGTCGGTTCGAAAAACTGGACCATGATGTAGCAAGTGTTCGAAGAGACGAGACTTGAGCCTGGGCGTCCCTAGACTGTCTGCATCCCCTTATATACCCGGGTGACTGCAATTACACATCAATGTAACCAAAGTGGAGGGGAACCCTGTGCTTACGACGTGACCTTGTTCTTCCATGCTGGGTGTCATGCTGAGAGTTGTGGAAGCGAAATCAACAAGGCTGTTCCACACCCGAATTCCGCACCCTGACTTCAAATCTGCAAAGCAGCCAGTAACGTTATCGCTTGACGACTCTCCACACTACATTCAAGCACTCTGATTGGTGGAAACAAGTCGGCTTGCCATAAGACCTGAACGTATAAGGAAATAATATACCCACTGATATAAAAACTGAAACGGTTTCTGAGGTCGAATAATCGATTAACCGATCCTTGGCGATTTGCCGGTCGGCGACAATGCGATCCTGTGATCAGTCATAGTACGTCCTGGCATGTCTCATCTTCACGTTATCATCTTCTTCCAACGCCATATGGGTCCTGTTCATTGATCAATCGATCACCACTATGGGGACCACCTGCAGACCTTGTATGCCAATCGGGTACACAGCACGCGTGTGGTCCATAACCCCGTTGGGTCTCTGAGTGCGACATAAGTGATAGGCTAAGAGACGAATGAATAGAATGATTAGTACACATCCCGGCGCTAACTTGAAGGTAAATTTCTTACGTGCATAAATTGTGTTCACGGATCATACTTCGGGCGAGGCTCGGTTGGCTGAGCCACAAAATATATTATTGATGATCTCGATGCGCATTCGAAGTTCTATTCTAGGCGTTATTGGATTGCTTTTTGGGCATACAGCCGTGATTGAGTTTACTTGGTAGATGCAGCGGAAACACTTAAATCACCTAGTATCAAAGCTGCAAATGCCCAATTTATCAGTTGGCTGTCAAGTCTCAAACCAAGTTCAAAATGATCGCACCCTTCAAGCAGCGCCATATGATGAAATGAGACCGTTCTCCAGGTGAGAAAATTTGACTTTTGAACATTCCTTTTTTGAAGATTTCATACACTCATATGTCCGAACGAAAACTTTTTTTCCATCGAGGAATTTCGCATCGCATTGGGGGAGTTGATGATATAAGGTGTCTGCACCCAGGCAGCATTGCCTCCTGCCAATCACGCGGAAGCTGGCCACCTAGTGTGAATAGACGAGGGAGCAATCATATCAACTCGCTAATCTTAGCGCCACTGAACCACGACGAGCGTCGACACCTGTTCGCTTGATTGCATGCGACAACTTGCAAGATATAGAGGCATAAGGTAGCAATAGAATATCTAATCTAGAGATCAAAATCAGTGCGCTTTCAAACCCACACAACAACAAAAAAAGTGGTGACGTCAAGAAAAAACAAGATAACACTACAGCCGCCAGTCTCGGAAGAACTCCCAATCCGTCCGCACGAAATGGATCATGTAGTCCGACACGCTCCCACCATCGCCTTCCTCCCCACCGTGGTCGTGCTCGCCTTCCTCAACCTCGCCTTCCCCCTCGACTTGCACTCCACCTTCCGTCTCCCCGCGTGGTTCCGCCATCTCCTCAGCACCAAAATCGGCTTGATCAGCACCCTCGAGCACGTCTTCTTCCTGCGCCGCAATAACAGCAGCCTGTGCATCCTCGTGATCCTCAAACTCCCCGAGCGCCCGCGTCAACGCGCCATCATCCTCAATCAACGTCCGCCAGTCAAACTCGCCCTTCTGGATGACGATGTCATCCAACGATCGCTTCTGGTTTGCCTTCATGAGCATCGCCTCTTCCACTGTGTGCGTGGATATGAATCGGTAGATGTGTACGTCACGAATCTGTCCAATGCGGTGGGCACTAACAAGATCGTACCGGATCAGCAGGCCGCGTTCGCACCAAGAACGAAATGGCTCACCGGTCTTCACACTGTCTGTCCATCTGCGGGTTGAAATCACTATCGTAGAATATGACGGTATCTGCGCCAGTCAAACTATTCATGCAATCAATATCTCGGCACAACATCAAACAAAACGACATACTTGATTCCAACGCCACCAGACCGAGAGGACGAGATGAAACAAAAGACCCTCGCATCCGCATTGAACCGCTCCGTGATGTATTGCCGATCCTCAATCTTGGTCGCACCATCCAGCCGGAGATACAGATACCCATGGAAATTGAGGAATATCTCGAGAATGTCCAACACCCGCGTCATCTGCGTGAAAATCAGTATCCGGTGACCTTCTGCCTTTTTCTGTCGCAGCAGTCGACTCAGTTCTTGCAGCTTTCCACAGTCGTATTGTAACAACGACGGATCGGGGAACGCAATCTGGAGTTTGACGCTGGCCCGGTGCAAGACGTTGTCAAACGTCGGCAGACTAGACATGATCGCCTCCTCACACCCGCTAAACGCCAAGCTGGGAAGATCCAGAGCGACCACAGCAGGGGTTACGAAGGCGAACCTGTCAACGATGCCCGAGACATTCTCCGCACGTTGTTCGTACGATTTCACCATGGCGTTCACCGTGGTAGGCGTGTCTACATACGCACTCCTCAGGTCAATGGCGGATAGCGGCAAGATCGGACGATGGAACGCTTGGACAATCTTTAACAAGTCCTGCCCATACACTGGTGTCCGAGCACACCGCAGGTGGTTGACGTATCCTATCTGAGCCCACCGAGCAACCTTTTGCACGCGTTCTTGATAACTTCGCCATGTACGATAGCCAGCGATCGTCCGCGTATCCTTTGGTGGGGGCTCTCCCGGCATTTCTGATATGAGCGGTAACCGATGCGTGGCGTCCAAACGACGCGTCTCCTGCGCAGACAACATTGATACGTTTTGTTGATCGACGAAGCGCAGACTGAACAGGTCGAGATTGACTCGATCCTCGTCTTCGGCCTTGAGCAACTCCCGTCGGACGAGCAGCTCCTTGATCTCAAAGTCGGCGATCGCAGAGCGCGTCATGGTAAACGATGTGACAACAGGCCGGACCTCGAACAAGTCCGGATGATTGCACACCTTGCGCAGCTGCATCAAGACGTTGGCGATCTTTTGATACACGCCCGAGTCGAGGGCTTCACGGGTGTGTGCGCGCGACATGAACTCGTCGTACAAGAAACGCTGTCTCTTGGAGAGTGGGCACAGAACGAGGTGCTCATATTTACTTGGGAGCTCTTTTTCCACGTCGCGTTTCAGTCGGCGGAGGAGGTACGGGCGTAGCACGGTGTGCAGCTTTGACACGCGTTGCAGGTTTTCGTCGTCCAGCACAGTACCCATTTCAATCGCTTTTTCCAGCGGATCTGGACAATGCAAGTGGGAGACGTAAACACCACGCGGCGGGCAAAGAAACAGAAAGCGCACTCGAAAACCATTCTCCAAACTCTTTGAGATTGGCAAAGTTGGTACCAGACATCAAGAACTGCAAGAGCGCCCACAATTCCGTCAGATTATTCTGCAAAGGCGTTCCGGTGAGGAGCAACCGCCGAAAGGAACGAAACATGAGGAGAATGTTCCACCGCTGAGACCTGAAATTCTTGATCATATGTGCCTCGTCGAGGATCATGTAGTACCACATCTTGCGCTTGAAAATGTGTGCATCCCGGCTCGCGAGTGTGTACGAGGTAATACACACGTTAAAGTGGTGCTTGTTGTGCCATCCCTGTCGTAGTTCCTTCCGACGTTTGGTCGTGCCGTGATAACTCAAAATCCTGAAACCGGGGAGAAACTTTTTGAACTCCATCTCCCAGTTGAGCAGCACGCTCGTCGGAACAATCTAGACAACCATCCGCATCAACAAAGACGTTCCCGAAGAAATACCACGAAGCATACAATTAAATGTGGTCCCCATATCCCCCGATCGCAGGCTAAATGCGCCAGCAACGCAATCGTCTGAATTGTTTTCCTATCCCAAACGCAAGTGTCAATAACATGTCTCCTTCGTTCTTGTCACACGCACCCTAGCCCCATCTCATCCGCCAAGATACCGTTCACATTATTGGAATGCAACGACGCGAGCCACTCCAACCCACTATGTTGATACGGTCGGAGGACCCCGCGGAGAAGTAACGGAGGCGTGATCTTGTCTTCGGGAGACCAGTCGACGGGCGCGACGGCGAACGACTTCAGATACTCTGGAATGCGCGCAAATGCATCATTCTGGATGTCTTCCATGGGTGTATCTGCCTCTGCCTCTGCTTGCTGCTCGGGAAGCGTCTGCGACACGTCGTGACCCTCAGCTTGGTCCTCCCTCACATTCACCATCTCATTCGTCCTGTCCACCTCCTTCAACTCCGTAGCCACGATAGTGCCAACCACCCGCTCCTCCGACATAACCACTGCATCACCGTCCTTGGCAAGGTCATGCTCGACAACACTCGACGCAGGCGACGGATCGTCTCGCATGGGATAATCATAGAAGCCTTCCAGTGCCGGCGAACGTGCACCGCCCAGCGTTGGTGTACGCGCGATCGAGTCCATATCCGAAGGTGCACTTGGCGATGCCGCCGCATCCTCGAACACCCTCGGTCTGTTGGCCGACGTCGCGGCGTCCTTGTCGATCCTGGACTCGGAGGGCGGCGCCCCGAATTCGATCGCCACGTCCGCATCTCGGTCGGGCGGGGTAGGCGCGGCAGGGTCTTTCTTGCGGCGTGGTAGTCCTAGTAACGCTTGGGTCGTCTCTTCGTCATCGTCGTCATCGCTGCTCCCCTCTTCGATTTCGTCCTGCACTCCACCGCCCTCATCCTCGCCGCCCTCGGCATCGTGATCAGTATCCTCCACCATCTCCACGCCAACAAACTCTTCAGCGCTCTCCACTCCAGATCCCTCCTCTTCGTGCTCTTCGTCATTATGATCCTCTTCACCGTCGCTTGTCTCAGCCGTCTCCCGATCCCATTCTGATGCTGACACACTGGCGGAGCGGCTCCTCGACCACTGCAGATCACCTCTCGAAAGATCGACCTGCTGCGTCTCCAATATCTGCCCCGACTGGTTCAAAATCGCATCCAAATGTTCGTGTCCCCGACGCATCTCCTCCGCCTCTGCCCGCTGCCGCTCTTGTTCTCGCATATACTGAAATGAAAAACGCCGTCAATGTGTCGTCCCGGACAACAAGTCAGACAAGTAAGACAAGAGACGCACAAAGACAGCCTTTTTCCACTCCGCCACCACGAGCTTGACAGTGGCCTTGGCGAGCGCTCTCACCCGTTTCTCCTCCTGCGCCCTCGCCTTATCCTCCCTCACCGCCGACTGATCCCAATACACCTGTACCCGGCTCGCCACCTGTGCTGCCACCTGCTTGCCCCGGACAAAACCTCCACCATGCCGCCCCCTCTGTACAACCATCTCCACGATATGCTCCCACGTGTCCTTGGTCCGCCTCGGATCGCGCACGTTCGGGTCCGCCGCGATCGCCACCGGCGCAGGCGTCTTCCCCTTGACAGACTCGCCGTACAAAAAAGGCTGAAATCGCCCCTGCTTATTCAATCGCTCGATCTTGTCGCGCAGCGCCGCCTCCTTGTTCGCGAGCGCCTGTAGCATCTGCTCCGTTTGCTCATGCTCATCCAGCGCCACGTACGACGATAAAAAGTCGGTCAGGTTCGCGCCGAACTTGGTCGGCGGCGGTTTTTGGCGCGGGTTCGTGTACGACGGGAGTGGCCTGCGGACGATGAGCCGGATGCGCTTGATGGAGGACGTGCGAGAGACCGAGAACGGTTGGTCGGGAGGGATCGGTTTGGAAGTGACGAGGGACTCGGGGGGTTTGCTCGGCCCTTCGAGACGCCCCGAGCGACGCGGCTGTAAGACGTTCCTCGTTTCGTCCCCCACAACGGACTTGCGTTTCTTCTTTGGGATGGGGGACGGCGGCGGCGATGACACGACGGTGCTCGCGCGCTTGTGCGTTCGAGACATCGAGATGGACGGCTCTTGCTCCGACTGATTCGCACCGAGAGCGCGTGCCCGCGGGCGGGCTTTGAGCGTCCCGTTCGGAGCCGACACACTCACACTGGGGTCCTCCATGGGTGATTCGACCGCCTTTTGCTTACCCTTGGCCTTGGATGATAAACCAGCGTGAGATTCTGAATTGGCTGGCGGCACGCGGCGCACGTCTGGTTTTGTCGAGGCATCGAGGCCGTTCTTGATAGGGGATAGTGTGAGATCAAGGACACGTTGTGTGTGTGCACGACGTGTAGACCGCGATGGGCCCGCGGCCGCAGCAGCACGTTCGATAAGATCATATTTCGCCTTGTACTAAGCGCATCGACGAAGCGATGAGCCAACGCAAGCACGTCCATCGACGCCACGTACCTCTTGGAACACCACCGAATCGTCCTGTTTCGCCGCCTACACATTATCAGTGAGTCGTGACCGGACGCACACGAAAGACGGCTACCTTGGGATCGTACTCGAGCATGGAGACAAACTGTTCAAGATGAAACTTTTCGCGGACCTATGCATATCGCACGCCGCCCGGGATCTGAGCATCCCAACGCGCAAGCACAAACGGCAGGACGTACCATGTCGTCATGTCTATCCAGCAAGCCGTCCAGCTCGGTCTGCCTCTCGAGCACCATCCGCCCGCGCTCGCGCACAACCTGGTCTTTGGAGATGTTGGCATGGCTAGGCTGGGCAACACTCACGCCCCTCTGATCCGTGGTTGGAAACTTGGGTTTCTTCACCATACTCCAACGAACGTCACTGCCACCACACAAAGAACGGTAGTACCGTCAACTCCTCTCGGTCTTTGGGTCAAGCAAGCGAGAAAAAGGGTGATACGCAGCCACGCTCCTCCCAGGCGGAGAAAAAAAGGCGATCTCTACAGATCCGGGACGGTTTTGCAAGATTTCAAGACGAGCAGCGAGTGTGGTTGTCGTCGTCGTCAAATGTCGCGGACAAGTGTACAGCTCGTGGACGCTGCCCGTCGTTGTGGGTGAAATGCGTGCGGCGATGTATCCCTCGCCCATATTTTTGCGACATGATGTTTCTTGTTTGTCCGGGACAAACAGCCGTCCTATACAACTGGTACTAGGACACAAAGACTACAACAACAGGATGGCTAATTCATAAAAAGGATAATGGGAACAGTTTGTTTCGTGATGCAAAGCGTACAAAGTATTCGTGGAGATCATAAAATTGCAGGTATGAGTGTTCTGTGAGGCAAGACAGAAAACAACAATGTCATGATGGAACAACGTTCGTGAGCAAACTTCAAGAAGTGCCATGTACAGCTGTATATTCAAAGCAGGGGAAGTAACTTCCCCAGGGGTCTGGTGCAGGTCGGCCATACATGGCCGACACGTTATCCTCTGGATACTTTGCAAATCTAGACTAGAGATGAGCAAACAACGACACATGTTCAACAAAGGCACTCACGCGCTTGCATCACCATCCCCACTGATCTTGGGCAAGTACGGTGCAGAAATCTCCCTGTTCTTCAGCTTTGCCCAGTCGACCTCGGCAAACCAAGCGTGTGCGAACACATCACCAGCACCGTGCCGCAAGTTGCCGTACCGTCGTGAGGGGTCGCTTTCCATGAGCTTGAGAATGAGGTCAGTAGCATTGACCTGGAAGGGGGGCCACCGTATAAACGTCGGCCCGCGCAAGATTTTCTCATACAAGGAGACAGTATTCTGGTCCGGATGATGGTATGGAGGGAGGCCGGAGAGCATTTCAAAAATGAGCACACCAAGGGCGTACCAATCTACACTCTTGTTGTATCTTTGCTGCCCGACAATCTAAATTCCCAAGTTAACAAGCAGGCGATCGACTATCAAAAATGGAGCACACTTCGGGCGCAAGGTAATCAGGCGTTCCACACAAGGTCCACGTTACGCACGAGCAACGCTTGGAGAAACCAAAATCGGCTATTTTGATATGACCGTCGTGGTTGAGCAAAATGTTCTCGGGTTTGAGGTCACGGTAGATGATATCAAGGGAATGCAGGTGATTGAGCGCGAGAGCGACTTCTGCCGCGTAAAATTTGGCGACCGGATCCGGGAACCTCTGAGAAACCATGTCAACGGAGGCGAAACGGGAGCAGGGCGGAACAGACATTCGACCTCCTCAAGAGGGTAAACAGCTCTCCTCCGGGTACATAGTCCATGACCATGTACAGGTTGGAGTCGTCTTGAAAAGCGCCCCAGAGGTTGATGATGAAAGGGTGCTGAATGGCCTCTAGGATCGTCTTTTCGTTGTTAGTATGTTCGACTTGCTTTGTCTTGACAATCTTTTCTTTGTTCAAGACCTTGACGGCGTAAAAACGAAGGTTATGCTTGCTTCGCACTGCGCGGTGATAAGGACGAAAGTGAGCATGCAGGAAGCAGCCACGGGTGAAACGAGGGAAAACGGTACTGAAACGACGTGAAACGTGTTGATGACTGACCTAGATGTACTCGACCAAAGCTGCCAGTACCCAGGGTCCTTTGTATGAGGAAATCGGCCAGCCTGTAGTTTGCTCTTGGGCGCGATGTGACCTTCGGGAGTGGGACGAGCGATTCGTCCATTTCTTGGGTACTAGAGTCTGTTAGAGACGTGCGGGTGGTGGATATGGAGCCTCTGTGGTAGTCTGAGAGAACACGAATGGGAGTGGATGGAATAGAGGGAGCGAGATGGGTATCCGGGTATTTTGGAGGATGGGGGAAGTTGTTGTCTGCCATCATGGTGGTCTGGGAGCAAGAAGCAGGACGTCGGTTATCGACGTCAATACCGATATTTAATTCTGCTTCCGTTCCATTGTCCACCCCCGGCGGCAACATCCGGATTCCGACCCAACCAGTAGTGGTGTGGCAACCTTGTGTGTTATTATACTCATATATTCATTTGGCAACGAATCTAGCCATATAAAAGTACAGTAGGGTAGGTAGGATCAAGCAACGACAGCGTGTGTCGTGGACAATCATGGTGTGGACTTGATGAGACCTGAGACAATGAGCATTGGGAAGCTTGTGTGCACAAAGCAAACTCACTCGAGTCCCAGCCGAGCGGTGCGAGTTGACCACTTGAATACTTTTTCATGAAGACGTCAATCATGTGCTCGATGCGTTCAAACTGTGCTGCAAACTCGTCCACCGTTCTAGGTGGTGGTTCGCTGGGGGTGGTGTCGGATCGCAAGCTGTGTCGGATAGTTTGCTCGAGTGTCGCGCGATTTCGAGTTTGCTTTGTCTGATTGACTAAACATGTGCTCATCAGGTGTGGGCGCAAAGACGTACCTGTTGATGGACTGATCTGGACAGGGCCGGTGGTAGTCCGTCAACAGATCTGCACTCGCTTGGTGCGAATGACGACACGGGAGATATCGATAAGCATTGTCTGTCCTCAATCTTTACTGCTATCGGTGGTAATGACGGCATGCGTGTTTGGGGCGAAAGGGACTTTGCCGGTGTGGGCAGGTGCGGGCGTGAGAACTCGGATACAGTGGGGGATAGATCAGGTGATTCGTGCTCCTTTGCCTTTTCTTGCTGGTACTCGATCCAGGCCACGACCTCGTCTCTGTCTGCGTTGATACGCTTTGCCCAGAACGTGATGACGCCGTCTGCGGGGTCATGTAGCTTTCTGTACAACACGCGGAGCTGCTGGAGGTGCGTGGGGGTGAGCTTTGGAAAGACTGAGAGCTGGTGAGTAAGATGGATGTATGCGCGTGGATAACGCACGGATGGTCTCGTCGTCAATGAAGATGGGTCTCAGGTCTTGTGACCCACGTGATGTGTAGCGGTAGCGGGCGAACCAGTTGTTTACTTTTCCAAGGGTGAATTTCTCGTTGCCTGGGATGGCATGGATGTTGGTGAGGATGGCCTGTTTTTCTGTCCTGCTTGGATGGGCGGTGACTGTGCAGGCATAATCTAATCATCACTGGTCAGCTGGCTGGTAGCAGACGGGGCAAAAAGATACGTGCGGGTGAGAAATGATATTCCCTCTTTGTTAATTCTTGTTCGTGGGCGTGTCGAGGACTCGGCCATGAGGGGACTCTTTCAAAGGCTCAACTAAAATACTTAGGAGGGCACGTGTTCTACATATCCATATCGGGTAACACAGATCTAAACAGGGGCGCAGATAAGATCGAAGCACGGCCCGTTGGCCAATCAGAATGCGTCTTCCTCGAGGCATCCGCATGACGCAACGCGTGTGCTTACAAAGACATGGACCGTGCACGAACCCCTCTTTTGTTGACTGCCCTGTCCCATGCGCTCTTCATTGGCCCTTCCCTCTTCAGCTCCTCCTCAACCAGCACATCCTCCATCTCCCCCATCACCATCACCATCGTCGACTCGTCCAGTCGCTGCACCTCCCCGTTCAGCATTAGCCATACTGCAGTGGGTCAGCACAGACGCGACGGAATGCTAAACACACTCACATTCTCTCTCAACTCCTTTGGTCAGTTCCCCAATTCTTCCGACAAGTGCTCTCGCAGCTCCCGTCTCCATCTCCTCGTTGGCCTGCATCATTCCAGCAAACAGCGCCGGTGCCACCCGTGACACCGCGACCGACAGAAACAGAAACACCTGGTGCAAAAACAGAATATGCTGATACCTGACATGCCGCGGAAATATGCTCTCCAGCACCATCCGCTCCGGTGTCACCTGGTCAATAAACGTGTACCCACGGACCTCGGATGGCGGCAACGAGGGTGCGACGATCAGGCACAACTCCATTGCAAACACTCCGATGAACAGCAGATATCGCCACTGTATACCACAATCAGCTTGCGATAATCCATTTTTAAAAGTGTGGATACACACGGCTGCAACGGGACTCCGCCGACCCACCATGGAGAACAAAAATAATGCCGCAAAGGTGATCACATGCCGTAACAACCAGCTCACGAGACCCCGTCTCAGATAGTCCCTAATCGTCGTACAGTCCTGCCAATGTAACACATCTGGCCCAAATCTTTAACAATCATAACTCTTTGTTCACAGCACCCACAACACCACTCACCTATCGTATGCAAATCGGACAACCGGGTCCTTTAGTGCTTCAAATGCATCCCGCACATCGATAAACAGCGCCTCCCCTCCCGGCCCTATCCGATCTGGATGGTTCTTTTTTGCAAACGCCCTAAATGCAGCTTTGAGTGCACCCTCGTCAGAACCCGGGCTAACCCCGAGAAGTTGATAAAAATTCTTGGGAAGTCCCATCGAGGCATCGACAAAGTTGTATGCGAGATAACACAGAACAACGGCAGCATACGTATATCGATAGTGGCGAGAGTAAACGGGTGTCCGTTCGCGCGGCGCAGGTATCCGGAATAGCCTCTGCAAAACTTGGTGGGTTGTAGAAAGCACTAGGCGCGTCGCAATGTCCGGTAGATAGGCCCAGCACGCATATTGCAAAAAGATGCTGGTCATCTGCCAGTGAAAACCAGTTAGCACCGCATATATGCACAACGAAAACATGTGAAAGCTCAGAGCTGCACGAGGCAGCAAGTGTGATCTCATGTCCGACCGAAATAGCCCAGCTGAAGCCCTTTAGTGCCACCCATGCTCCTGCATGTATACGCGCACAACCACGCGCCCCAAACGCAGTGTTCTCTGGCGTGGACGCATTTGGCACGCGCCGCTATTACAGCGTATTGTTGCGTTTGGAAAAGAAACCACGTCTAGTGACCGCTCGCTGCAGAAAGAGCCTTGTCTGCGCGAGCTCGGCAGACTAACGCGTAGAAATGATGACCCTGCCTTTGCCAACGGGCTCTGGTGCTCGAAGCCGCGCTGGTCAATTGAGAGTCGTGGATGTTGGTCTGGCCTTAACAACGCCACAGCGTGATCTTGACTGTGCATCGGGCATCAGACACTTTGTGGGTTCATTGGCAGCACGGGCGCAGCGGACGTCGGCGGGTCGACCCTTTTACTAGGACATCGTCGCGGACAGCGTCGAAGGAGACACTCACCATGGACGGGGAGGGAAGGAAGCGTGGGACAGCATTACATCATCCATTCCTGATTTGAATGTTGCGGTGGACACGTTGCTTTCATTAGACTTTCTCCACTCGCTGTTCATTTTTTCAGTCTCTGGAGAACACGCTCGTCGCACTCATCGTATCACCCAGCCATGGCCATGAACATCTTCCGATTGCTGGGTCCGTGCGCATCCAGCGAGCTCACACACTTGCTGACCTGCCGACAGGGGATTTGGCCCACCTGGCCTCCATATTCATACTCGTGCACAAGATACATACAACTAGATCATGCCGAGGTACGTCTCCTGTCCGCGCGCAGGGACGGCACTGATATGGCTTGTTCAGGTATCTCGTTCAAGACACAGGCGCTCTACGTGCTCGTGTTTACAATGCGTTACATCGACCTCTTGTTCCGCTGGATTTCGCTGTACAACTTTGTCATGAAGATCTTCTTCATCGCTAGCAGCTGTTATATTCTCTATCTCATGAAATTCCGCTTCCGGTGAGTCAGACATGCGTTCATATCTTGAACCGATGACGAGATGCACCCTGTTGTAGCCCCACCCACGACCCTTCCCTTGACACGTTCAAGATCGAGTACCTGCTCGCACCCTGTTTTGTCCTCGCCCTCATATTCAATTACCAGTTTTCCGTAACGGAGGTGTTGTGGACCTTTTCGATATATCTCGAATCGGTTGCTATTTTCCCGCAGTTGTTTATGCTCCAACGGACAGGCGAGGCAGAGACGATTACGACGCATTATCTTGCCGCGCTGGGAATCTACAGGGCTCTGTATATTCCCAACTGGATATATAGGTATGTCTAGCACAAACACGTGAAAAGGGTGCTGAATACCATGCGTGTTGGGTGCTGCAGATACTTTACGGAAGACGTGGTAGACCCCATAGCTGTCGTAGCTGGACTCGTGCAGACCGGGCTGTACCTCGACTTCTTTTACGTCTATGTCACAAAGTGCGTCTCTTCATCGCTCTTGTCGGCCCGTGCTCATGGCGCGTTCGTGTTTGTGTCCGTCTTGTTGGTTGTGGCAGAGTACTGCAAGGACAAAAGTTTGAGCTGCCTGCATGAGTATGAGTTTGCAAGCTATCATAATCGACGCTGCTTGCGGGTTTGGCCTGTTGAAAGACGTCGACTAGTTACTGGACGAACTTTTTATACTACACGACTGAATATACGGTGCATGTCTTGTGACAGTGTGGGAATCCGGGCAATAACCATCTCTGTCCTGACCTATCCCCTTCACGATCCTTCACCAAAATCGACCGCTCGTCAACTCGACCATGTCGTTGACAGCACGCGCCGCATTCTGTCTGGCACTTTTTCTTTCGTTTTTGAACACCGTGTATGCCGCTGCGGATACCAAGGTTGCAAACAGGACCATCGAACGGGTGAGCTCCTGGCTTCGTTCGTGCAAAGACGTATGCTTATGCTCTCTGCAGACCTACCAAATGCGCACGCATTCCATACATGCGCCCTACATTGACGAAGACCTGCAAAACCGGTACGTGACACGTGGCACGAGGTTCGGGATGAATTCATATCGCCCGAGTGTAGGTGGTGGGACTTTGGCGCAGATGCTTACATCGTACGTGGTCGTGTGCTTGTACACCGGGTAGACTGACGACTCATCCTAGAACACCAACAAACATGTCCGTCTGACGAGAGCCGTTTCGTCCCAAACGGTGCGTCTCTCGATTGCCGGGGTGGTGCGTGGACTGACGCCTCGCAGGGGTGGCTTTGGTCCCGTCTCCCACTCTCGTCCACCAACTACATCGTCGAAATCGAGTTCAAGGTGGACCTTTTCTTGCCCTTGCCCTACACGCCCACTCACCCGCGCGCAGATCTCCGGCTCGTCGACTCATTTGTTTGGCGACGGCATGGCGATCTGGTTCACGACTGACCGAGCACAACCCGGGCCCGTGTTTGGCAATAAAGGTCTGTTTGCATATCTGACAGAGATGCCTCGTTCCCATCGATCCCCGCTGCCCGGGTTTTGCAGACAATTTCGACGGTTTGGGTATCTTTATAGACACGTACGCTTCAATCTTTTCCTGAACGTGCATAGATTGACCCTCGACCCAGTTATGCGAATTCACGACAACAATATGGGTTCCCTCGTATCATGGGCATGCTTGGCGATGGAAAGACGTCCTATGACAGTGCAAATGATGGCAATGCGAACAGTATTGGCTCGTGCTCGGTGCGTACCCCATCTTGCTGTCTTTTGCGTGGTCGATCCTGAATGGACGGACAGGCGATGATCCGACGCACCAACTCGATCACCAAGCTCAAGATTACATATGTAAAAGACTCGTACCTCGACGTAAGTCATGCATACGGTGTGTTGCATCACATGCTCACTGAACGGCTAGGTCAAAGTGCACTACAAGGCTTGTACGTATAATGTCGTGGACGCTATGGATTGCACTTATGATGATATCGTAAACAGGGGACGACTGGACCGACTGCTTCCGCGTCGACGGCATCAGTTTACCCTCATCGCCCTATTTAGGCGTGTCTGCACTCACAGGTCAAGTATTCGACGCACACGAGTGAGTCTCCCCGTCTCCGACCGTCCTATTCTCATCACCCGCATCCAGCGTGATCTCGATCACAGCCCACTCTGCCGTACTGTCCTCACAAGATGCCCCGCTCAACAAGTTTGACAAAGGCAGTCTGTTTGGCCGACGCCCAGGCGGCTCGCGCCAGCCCTCCTCCTGGTTCGCCTTCTTCACTAAACTGTTCCTCTTTGTCGGGCTGTGCGTCGGCGGTGTGTACGCCTACAAGGCATACACACGGCGTGGCCGGTACGGACGTGCGTTTCCGTCGGTCGCAGGGTTGGGTGGGCTCCGAATGGAGGATCGGTATGGGTCGCGCAGGCGGTTTTAGCGCCGATGGTTCTCGTCAATGTTAATGTTTAACTTTTCTCTCTTTTCTTCCTTTCTGTCGGTTGGAATGCGGAATCGACTGCCATCCAGTGAGTACAGGTCGAGTCAGCCCGAGGGACATGGAACCAGATAGACGTCGAGTGTCCAAGTGTCGGTGCGTTGCTCAGAAAATGTATCTACTGCTATCTACTACAAAATGTGCATGTTGGCGAAAGAAAGGTAATAGAATAAAAGTTGGAGGAAAGGAGAGAATAAAATGAATGTGGGTTCGACGCGAGCAAACGGGACACAGGTGATGTACAACGACACGATCGAGAGGACTGTGGGACGGGGCAAACTAAGTACTAGGCGGTCGGTAACTGGTGGTAACTACTTGTGACTAACTACTTGTAACTACAGATGGTGAGACAACGCACGGACTTGAACAGGTGGCAAATGCAAAGTACTACTACTACGTAAATGAAAAACAAAGTTGGAAAAATCAGAAAAAACGTGGCAAACAACAGATCCAATCGATGGTCGACACAAATGGTAGGAGACAGGTGACAACAGGTAGAGAACGCTGGGGTGGGTCATTCGGGTCGTAGGAGCACAGTAGGTCGTGGGTAAAGTGGTGAAGTTGTTGCCAGGGGAGGTGACGATGACAACCCTGATTACACCCCGTATCGCGCCGCGAGCCTTTCTTGAATGGCTTGGGGAAAAGCAGTTACCTGGACTTGCCATCCAGCAACGTCGTGGTTCCGGAACCCTGACAAGAGTTGTTGGAACATCGCGTTGAGCTCCGGAGAGGGGTTATTCCACCGAACGATGGCGTTACAGAACCACAACAGACTCTGCAGGTAGAATGTTATAATTAGCTTTGCCCATAGGCCAAGAAGTGGGACTACCTTGGCGATACCAGCAGGGTTCGTTTGCACAAGGGTGCAGAATCCACGGAAGGCAGAATCCTTCTCCTCGTTGTCACGTATCTCGTACAGTGCCAGGCACCACGCTTGAGCAAACTCTGGCAGATGAGGTGCAACAATGACCGGGTGCATGAGACCAATGCGGCCGATGGATACAGCGGCATTTTCGTGCAGGCTACGGGGCGCCTTTGGGTGCAACAAAATTGGAATCAAGCGGGCAATTAGAGGGTTGACCCATTGCTGGAACTCAGGCTCATCTGGGAAAGCGAATGAGTGATATACGGACAGGGTCCTGAAAACCGTACCTCGCCCATACCGCAGTGCTACTTCGCCGACAGACCACGCAGCATTGTTACAAGCACTGACGAACTCCACTTTTGGTTCGGGATCGAGCTGTAGGACGAGCTCGTTCATAACAGCAGGGAGATGAGGTCGCAAGAGATTAAAGCATCCCATTGCCAAATCACCAATGAGTGCATAGGCCGACTGACGCACGGGCGCTTGCGGGTGCTTTAGGCAAACGGTGAGCAAAGTGAGGAGACTCGGTTGTGTATGCGAGATGACGGGTTCCAGAGCAACACCTAAACCTTGTGCTAGACCCGAGAGGAGATCAAGCGATACGACAAGGAAAGATTTGTCGGGTTCATCCAAATCAGGATTTTGTTGATACGCTTGGTATTGGAGAAGCGAGTGGTGGACAAGGTTGACACACCGCTGGAAAACAAGGGGTGCGTATGGCGCAAATCCTGGCCCCATAGCAACTGCAACAGAGGAGAGACACTGCGAGGTGAGTAAGACATCAGTCACTTCAGATCTCGAACGTCAATCACGCAAGTTTTACCTCGAGCAAGGGGATCAAATCTTCTTCGTCATCCTGTAGTTTATTCCATCGATTAGTGAGTGGGGGCATTAATATCTCAACATATTGGGGATTTGACAATGCACGCCCAACAGCATCTGCGAGGGTACCAATCGCATCGTATAGAATGAGCATGTTCTTGTGTTGGTACTTCTGAAATGCGAAAACCAGGTTACGCAGGACCGGTTCGAGGTAGGGTGAAAGCTCTGCGCCAGCATCCTCCTCGAGCGTCGCGAACGCACTACAGCCAGCTTCTTGTACTCGTTTATTATCGTCCAGAACCATCCGAAGGAGCTGTGCGGGGCATGAAGTAGCGAATAATTGACCGCATGACACATACGTACACCTTCCATTGTAGGGATGAAGTATCGATTCTTGTGTTCTTCTGATATCGGTTGTGTGCACCAGCTCGCGTAACGGCCTAGTGTCCAACAGGTAATTGAACGAATAAGGGGCTACGGAAATTGAATATCGGGATAAATCGCATCCACGTATCGCGTAACGCACCTTAGGATCGTTTAGTGTATTCAATAGGTAAGGGATAAGGACCTTTAAGTGTTCCTCAATGAAGTCAATACAACCTCCTCATCTGGTTAGCACAAGGTTGGCAAGAAGCATTGAACAACACTCACCTTCAGCCATAGCACCCAATGCTAATATCGCGCTCTCCCTTTGTAGCCATTCCGTACTCCATAGCTTGTCTTTCAAGGGAGAAAGGAGGACATTCATGAGGTCCGCACCAAATCTAACAGCTAATACATCCAAAGCAGCGGCGGCACATTTCCGGAGATTCCACTCGGTGGACATTTCATCAGCAAAGTCATCGTCGTCCAAATCGTACTCGTCGTCATCGTCGTCAATCGTTTCCTGACCGTACACTCCGCGTTTGGCAGTGTCTTCCGCAGACTCTTGCCCCTCGCGCTCCAGCCCATGCGATTTGGCGCCGTAATGACGTGGCTTTATGTCGGTCTCCTTGTCGGGCACGGTTGTGTCTTCGGTGTCTCCTTCGAGCCAAAGTAGATCGTCCTCGCCGTAAACCATGCAATCGAGGAGCACCGGAGCTACGCGGCCAAGGAGTGGATGCAAGTGTGGTGCAAGATCGGGGTCCTCTGCAAAAGTCAACCAGAATTCACAGGCTTCTAATGCGACGCTCTCGTTTTTATCCTTTGTAGAGTACAACATGTACTCTGCAACGTTGGTCATTTCAGGCATGAGCTTCTCTGGCCGGGCAGCGAGAAGCAAGACGAGGGCTTGACACACATGGCGGCGGACTGAAGGGTCTTCATCCGATGCGCGCTTGAATAAGCATGCAATGAAGGTGTCGATGTGCGCGAAAAGCGATTGTGAGCCGATTGGTACAAAGTAAGATAGGCAAGCGACGGCGTGGGAGCGCATTTTGGGCGAGGGATGCTCCGATAGCATCAAGAACTTTGGAATCATGAAGTCGAGAGGGCGCGTTCCATTGATCTCGATATCGAGTTTGCGCGGAAAATCTTCGCAAGCTTTCTCGAAAACACTGAAAGCGGCCTATACTCCAAATTTAGTAGGCGAATTTTAAAACGATGTCGACAGGCGAACGGAGGTAACAAAACAAGAGGCACTGCAATCACTGCGGAAGTGAAAAGTTGCGACAGCGGCATCGCCAAGAAGTGTATAACGGCACACTTAGCAGAATGCATATCTCGTCAATCTGCCGAATAGAGCAGTATACCCAAACAAACGACACAACGCCGAGCAAACATGGCAGTATCACGCTATGACACGTTCGCATGGTCACAGAGGGTATGGAGGTGGTAGACCTTCCAAGTAGTTATGTACTCACCTCTTGACGATTTGGATCATCAAGCATAGCAATGAGTTGCTCGAGACAATCGGGCCAATTTTTGGGTTCCAAAACCCCTAGGAATGAGACGATGTCTTGACCGGCAGCCGTTCGGACCAAGGCAGAAGGGTCATTGAAAGCAGAAAGGACGGCGACTTTGGCATACTGTGCCACCTCTGGGGAAGCCTTGAGGATGAGATAGGCGTTATTCTTGAGAAGGTAACCAGCAATTGTCCGGATCTGGTCCTCCTCTTGTGGCAATGCAGCCAAGATATGGGCTAGATATGCAATGTAGTCTGGTACACGCGCGAATGTGTTGAGTTTCTATGTAACATCGAGATGAACACAATGAGATCGGAAATAAAAAGAGGTTCGTCGTACATGAGTGATGGTTTTCTGGACTTTGTTTTGGGTGTCTGTAGAATCGCGTATCGTCTGAAGGATTTCGTGCAATCCTGCAGGCTGAGGACTCCAAGATGTCATCGCGCACGAGTAGAGACGCGTCGGGGGAAGAAACGGTTGAGTGAACGCGCCGGACGAAAGAAAGAAAGAACAGTAGTGCACTCAGCCCTCTGTGTACCGATGTTTATCGCCCGTGGGAACTTCATATCTCAGCATCGGTCACACTGTCACATAGTCACACTCTGCGGATGTTTTGGACACGCAGCTCCGCTGTCAAGCTAGATCGGCCAGCGACCCGACTTGTCTTTGACCTCAACTCAGACTGATACTCGTGTAGCGAATGTCAAGGTAAACACCTCGTCACGATAGATACAATACACTTTATTCGGTATAATGATCGCCCGAAGGTGTCACGCTAATTTTCTCAATGATCGTCTTGACTCTCTCATATACAGCGAAGACGATCGCCTGCCCAGGCGCAACCCGCAGCACTCGCGGAGTGATACCCTTGTAAAACGACGACGCGCCTTCTTGACGCCACATGTCCTTGGCAATGATTGATATCCGTTGAAACGCAGTAAATTCCGGGTCCCATATTCTCTTTTGCAGTCCTTTCCCAAATAGTCAGTGATTTCACTCATTGATTTCATGTGTCATCCCCACAAAACTCACGTGTTTTGATTGTGTCAATAGGGGCATTAGAAAACGGACCCATAGCCCCGGATATCAGTCCGATTACCATGTGCTGGTACGACGGAAGTTCAACGAGATCAGGCTGGTATCGTTGTGCCAGCTTCTTCAGCTCTTGGTATGCTGTGAAATTCGCACCTAACGCGCTAATAATTTAGCCAGACCATCTTATCACCGCATCACCTCTCACCCTGGTTAGTAGCTTGCCGTACAGCGGTCAGCGTAACACCTCTATAGAGCGTCGAAATTCCTTCCTCCCGGATGATTGTGTAAACAGCATGCGCCGCATTACGGTATCGTGGCGTTTCTAGCGGGTCGACCAGCGAATGTTGTTGGGCCTGCAATCTGATCTTGACTACTTCCATAGGACAGACGACAGCTATCGCCTCCGAGGTACCAGCAGCGAGACCGGCTAGGCGAAATCATGAAAGCGTTCAGTGCTCGGCGCTATAAACGCACCGACAAAGATATTGCCAACACTCGTCTTCTCCGTGACTTTGTCTGCCAACCAACCCTTATACATCTCGAAGCTCGCAAAGCGGATGGCCATCTTGGGGACAATGCCAGACATGACCGCACCGAGCCCTTTGTACAGCGCAAGTGGAGTTTCGCGCCGCACGATGCGAATGCCAGTTGCGATGACACCTCGCGGTTTCGTCTGCTGTCCTCAGTCTCTGGTCTGCGTTGAAATGGGTGGGTACTTACCCCGGGTGCCTTGCCTGTCCTGGAAAGCTGCATCCGCACCTTGATGGTATCGAGGGGTTGGCAGCACAACTGACGAGCAATGAGTACAAGCCATTCAATGTCGATGCCTACATACCGCTTCCATCGCGCCAGCGATTCCACCAGCGGTGATGTGGGTCGCAAACCCGATTGGTTTCTTCTCGCCATTTCGCGACATGATCTGAATAGGGTATGAAGATAAAAGCGGGGAGGTTGTATTGGAGTGGGGTCATGTCCTTGACCTGTTCATAACCCCTCTTGATTTTGTCGGCCATATAACATGTGAATTACCTTTTTTGGAACCGCCAACTCGAAGCTTTCCGCTCTTTGTCCGCTGCAAGCTTAACTCCATAACCAAAGTTCCATTGCTCCATCTATGAGAATAATGAGTATGTGCAATGTCAGATAAAGAATGCACAAATGCACTGCCTATGCGATAGCGTCGGGGTATTATAATGATTCTATAAGAAATAGCAGCAATCATGTCGTGATAACCATTGGTGCCCATATGAAACCAAGTCCGGTTGTCCTTCGAATGCGGTGAAAAAAGAAATATGGAAACGTTCTTTAACCCTGCTTAACATTATCAGAGAATGGTGGTTTAAGTGGCTTCTCAGTCGTCGGCGTGTCGGGCATATCCATGGACCGCTGCGGAACTGATAGTGATTCCTCGTCCCGGGGAACTACTTGTGGTTCGCAGAGTGATCCGATAAAGGTTTCATGCATGGCCCCGCTAAAGGGCTGTTTGAAGACTTTCCATTGCGCAAATGCAAAAGCTGGGCTGGAGAGAAAAAAAATCTTAGATCCGTTTGATGCGACTAGAGCGCAACGTACGTTACTCCCAAGGATACGGCGAGAATGATCACCGTCGTCAAGGGTGGCAAATATCCATTCGACACGGTATCCTGTAAGGAGTGACCGATGAACAAAAAGTCATTCAAACACATCAGGTAAAACGCACCACAACATGATAACGGTTTCTGTCAAAGAGATAGCGAAGTCCACGGCTCATACCGGATTGTTGGTTGATGACAAGGTCGAACCCGAGGGCGCATAAAAATGAACCAGTTGAAGCACATCCATTGAGCTACAAAATAATGCTATTAGCAGACACTTAGGATGGGACTGGGTGAGACAGCATACTACGCCGTATCTCTGCTTCCACGCGACGAGAAGACTCCCAGCAATGCCGCACACACCTATGATGAGCCAGTTGACGAAGAAGGCATCAGGATCCGAAATGAGAAGTCCGCTTCCCAGGAGAATCACGCGGACTCCAATGGCTAGACCACCAAGAATTCCCAGGACGAGAATAGCGACGACGCGAGTCATCTCCAATAAACCAAAGCCAAAGCCCATGACGAACATGACAAGAATGCAGACGGTAAAAGAAACATCAGAAACGCCGACATTGTCCAAGGTGTTTACAATGACGGCCCAAGCTGGGACGTCGTCGAGGTCAACGACGGAGTGGTGACACGGGTCAAGATGTGCTTACAGGCAAGCACAGAAGCAGTTCCAACGGCTGCAGCAAGAGTTAAACGCCGCCCGCGGAAGCCTACGAAGAGAAGAGGGGCGCCGACGACAAAGGAGAATATAATCCATAGAACGGCGCTCAACGAGAAACCGGAACCACTGCCGTCCGAAGCCAACCCTTGAGGGATTTGTTGGCCCGTGAGGACGCTGTACACGACGGTGGTCCCATTGCTAGTATCGAGGATAACGTTTGGGTCATGAACGCGCGAGAGCTGTTTAGCAAATGGAGCCGCGGCGGAGACTCGGCATATGGAGTGAGTAACAAGGAGCGTCAATAGCAAGAAGGAATGATTAAGGCGGGAGGAAACCGCCATGGGTCGGTAGGACCACGACGGGGGAAGGTGAAGAGGAGGAAGAAAGAGCGAGATAAATGAGCGGACACTGAGTTTACCTGCTTGACGAGGGTGATGTAAAGGAAGAACGGCAAATAATCATCGTCGCTGGCCTGGATGTGCTCGCAGTTTACGTGTTTCAATTCTACGCGTCGCGTGGTGGCGGATACTAATTCCGAACAAGCGACATGGACACTGCAAGCGCGCTCGCACAGCTCAGGAAGGAATCTCAATCCATCTTTAATCGCATTCATTCATTGGCGGAGGATGCTGCGTTTGTAAAACTGGTGCACGAACAATATCCAGATCTTCCATTGCTCCGTACGTGTCGCGTTTCCCTGGGGATCATGTCTGGCTGACGGACAAACCAGCCAACATGCGCTGTGGCGCTTGGTATACCAACCCAGAGATCGTATGTCCCAATCGTCCATCTTTACCCGTTCATATTCATTCTACTACCAGGCATCTGAAGAGTGTGCCTACTTCAAATCCACAGATGGCCATACAAATAACTGGAGCTTTAATCTACGCAGACCTAACCTCCATATTCTTCCCTTGATCGCCGAGTATGCGGGGTCGGTGTTTCATCTCGCTGTGATGCCAATCAACGTTTATCCCGCGCTATAGGCTCGTTCTGGTAGATTCAACCAGAGCTGGGAAGCGCATCCCGGATGCGCTGTCGAAAACGGTCCCCATTTGGTGCGCTGTAGTCAATCGTGCTATCAGTGCCACCGGCTCTCGTTCTTGGGACACTGCGCTCTACACTCCGCCAGGGAGCGTGAGTCCACAGGAACATAGTCAGATAGAACTCAAGCTCGACGGATGGGCTTCCCAGCTTGTGGTACTCGTCCTTCCGTTCTAGTCCCCGTCTCGAAACCCTAACCGATCCCTTTTTATTAGGCTTCCTCGTATCGATTACCAAAACTAGATCGCCCACTCCGTCCAGTGTGGATTACACCCGCTACGACCGTGTTCCCTTCTTTTCCAAAACCGCTTGACCGCGCGTTCTACCCGATCATGTGTGTATCTGCCTCCAAACAAGTCATGGATGGCATGGAACGCCGGGCCTCTGGATTTGCCTACATCCAAGGATCCGGGGACGACCACGAACTCTGGAGCATGGTCAGTATTTTATCTCATCTCAGCACTCGTCACCACAAGTTCTTTCTTTTCCAGGGACTCACGCCCAGCTTATACTGGAGGCACTATGGCAAGATCTTGTCCATGGGACCTTTAGATCTTCCAGACCTTGTTCGCGCGTTCGTCGCAGACGCCTCGCAGCACGTTTGTAGCGCCGTGAATTCTACTCAACCTTTGGGCACACCAATCGAACACATATTGGGACGGATCTCGATCTCTAACATCGCCTCCTTGCGACAATCAAGCGTGCTCCAGGCTTCTCCAAACATTGCCTTTTTGCGTTTGACGCCCAAAGATCCCAACACGCGGGACGCCACCGAAGCGCCCAGGATGCTGAGCATTCAGACGCCGGAGGGAAAAAAGGGCCAGCGCCACTTTCTCACCGTAGTCTTGCCGCGTTCGATGCCGTTCATCCAGCACCACCTCCAGAATGGACGCATCGTTTGTATCGCGTGCAATACTGGGACAGACATCAGCGTCGGTGTTGCCGTTGCCGCCCTGGCGCTCTTCTTCTGCCCTGACGGATCGTGCTCACGAAGAAACACACGCGATGACATGTGTACGTTACGGTAACGTTCGACCAACCGGTCTCGGACACTCACGCAATCCACATTGTAGCCAAAGACATGCTCAAAGTTCGTCTTCAGTGGATCATATCTAGCTACCCACGGGCGAATCCATCACGTACGACGCTCAAACGTGTCAACGACTTTCTGCTCTCGCCTCTCTCCAATTCTGCAATGCTAGGCATTTCTAGTCATCAAGACAGCACACCAGAGTTGGATGAATGAGACAGTGTTCGACTGTGTACATTGATGATATACGGCGCTGAAGAAATGATACCATACAGGGACACTCCAAGTAGCTGCGCGATGTAGGGCACCCGTGCGGGTTATGACCGCCTGGAGACGGTGCAGCGCGAATCGGATGAATACACAACTAATCGGAACGAAGCGTGGATCCCGGCGGCAAACGTTGACGGGACGAGCCAATATCTACCCTGGCTTAACAGACGGGGTGGGATGTATACCCCCGCGAGGGCGTCGCTGTATGGGCCCGACGAATCTGTAGGGCGGTCGAGAGTGGGCGTTCCGTATGTAGAGGCGGGTGCATGGAAAAGGGAAAGGTTGAGCGCAGCGGTAGGTGTAGGTGAGGTGAGATGTAGGCGTGCACTACCATGGGTGGGTATGTCAGTGGGGTCGGGGGGAGTGGTCACGGTCAACGCACCCGAGCTGTGCACTAGACGAGAGCTGGACTTCGTACACAGGATTCAAATGATACCGTACATGACTCGGTCCCCCGACAGCGGTATGTTCGCCCCTTGTCATATTAGAGTTGATCATCGTTATTGATGGAGGATGCTTACCATTCGCCTTTCGCAATCCTTGTGTACATTCCCGCCCCTTCTTGTGGGATAACCTTGAAGTCAAACCGGTGCGAGCTTTCAACCTTGACCGTAAATTGCCCGAGGTGGATTTGAGGCTCAAACGCGGAAAGGATCACGGTGTAGTCACCCGCTTCTCACTACATCAACTTTGACGACGTGGAAACAAGCGCATCGGGACTTACGTGCCATGTTTCCCGCTGCTCTTGCTCGACCGTATGTGTACGCCCCAGAGGAAGTGACCACTTCCTTTTGCGCCAGCCTACACAAAGGAATAGATAGGCATTTGAAAGAAAAGATAACGAAGGTCATTAGCACCCACTCGACAATCCGTTCGCCTGAAGACCAGGCGGCGGTCACGTTCAGTGGTACTTCCCTTGGACCCTGCGCACTCAGCACCACGACGGACTTTTGACCTGCCCTCCTCAGAGGTGACGCTCTTCCGTTGGGAATAGGCACACCTCTCCTGCTCGGTCCAGCGTTATCATCATGGATGCGAAGGTGCCACTGCGGATTAAGCATGTATGTCGGATGCGTATGATTCCCACCAGCATTTTTGGTCGTGAGTGTGCCGCTGACCTGTCAAACAAACGATAGATGAGCGTTTGTTGCGCACCACATCGTGTCAACGCTGAGATGTACTTTGGTACTAAATTCACAGCCCCCGGGACTGATAGAGTTGTCTATCCCCGCTGTCTCGTCCCACCAGGCTTTGACGTCGGCTCCACAAAACACGTTGATGGTAAAGAAGATGTCATCAAATGGACCGTCGTAGCTGGCCAGAACCGAGATAGCACCCGAGATTTTTGTGAGAGTTGAAGAATTCGGCAGGGTCGGATACTCTTTCCCAACCTTTATTCTCACTAACATGTGTGGTGAAGTGGTGTATGGGCTCTGTGGGGTGCTAATCATGCTGACGATTTGTAGAGCTCAAGAATCATTTTTACCTTGACCTCTGCGCCCCCTGTTTTCATCCATATGTCCCTCCAATCATCCTCATCTACGGGTTGTACCGTCAGCGAGATATACTCAGCTTCCCTGCAAGTCTGGAAAAAATGTTTGGTAAGGAGGACCCAGATATCTTTTCTGGTATTTTGTGGGTCGCCACCTCCATCTGGGACATTCTGGCATTCATAGAATAACCGGAGAGAGCGCGTGGATGCTGGAATATAATGGTTTCATTCAGTGAGAGGTTCTACATACGATAGAGGAGCTACCTTGCGCCTTGTCGTCCGCATAAGCTGGCTTCCACACCCTAGGTCGACCCGTGAGTAAGATTATATCCCATTACCAGGTAACTCTACGTCAAAGAGGCTTACCCATGGAAATTCACGCCATTCTGTAAGAGCCCTGGATTCCACGAAGCATATATACCCTCGAATGAAGCGCATATATCGTCCCACCGCATATCGAGCATACCTGAATTTGATCAAGCAATGCATCACGGAGACAGCCTCTAACGCTTACGTGAGTCGTTCGTACTTGGGCTGTTCTTGCGCTCAGGATGAGAAAATGAACCAGCTGTGGGTACCCTTGAATCTATCAATGTCAACCATCTCTCGTTTTTTCTTTCCTGGACATCTGAGTTTACCAACCGTGAGTCCGTAATTGGGAGTGTTACAGCCCAGACCAAAACTGACCGACGACGGCATAATCGTGCGAAGGTAACAACCTCACCCCTGCGATTTTCAGTGTCGTCTTGGCATCCGTTCCGACAGTGAGTACACAGTAGCCTATGATAGAAACATAGTCAGGGCAAATTCGCCATGAAAAGATATATTGTCGGCTCACCCTTGCGAAATCCGTTTGCTATTCTCTCCCACGTTCTCTCCCTTTCGAATGTGGTGCTGCGAATCAGGCATCAACACCAAAGGGGTGCGAACATGTCAGTAGAAGATACAGTGTGATATGAATAAAGAAGGAAATAAAATAATTCCTGCCAACAAATTCACTTTGCAAAATGTAGATGATTAGAAACCTCACCTTTGTAGGTCAATATGTTCAGGTATCCAGCCAGTCAATACCCTACATCATGGCGTCCAGTTCAGCAAAAAAAGCAGGTATCACCATGAACCAACCACACACGTACCGTAGGTCGATGGAAGAATTCCTGTCGTCAAATAAGTGCGTATTACACGAGATGTCATGCAATGAATGGTCACTTACGACCCGGGAAAATCATATCCTCCCATTAATTTCATATACTAGTGGTGCAGCAACATCAGTTTCACTACGCCGTGGCAGCATGATGATGACATACAGCTTTCTCGATCAATGCTGGCCATGCAACTCCAATTTCCCCCGTCGAAATTCCCATGGGGCGCCCTGTATCGTCGTACGGAAGCAAATCGTCGATAGCTTCCAAGATTAATATAGACGATGCAATACGAAACGGAAACATTAAAATCCTTCATCCTGTAATTCAATCAACACTTACATATCTATAAAGTTTGATAAAGGATTTGAACATATTGTCACAACGACAGTCGGCTGATTCAAAAGTGGCCCACATACTCGTCTGAAATCACCATTTAGATATGCTTTGAGGTCATACCTTCCCGGCTGATTTCCGGAGTGCAAAGAGGAGGACAATAACTTTTGAAAACAGTATTCCAGTGGTTAGTACATGAATCCTTCAGGAATTAGGTATAAAACCCCTGCACGAAGAGCAATCGGGCTGAATGGAAGCATGGGGCAGGAAACCCCAAACAGGGATTAAATGGATGAGAAAACACACCCTTGAGTTAAAATTTTGGTTGTGCTGAACGCAAACAGCCACGGCGGCACAAACGGAACAGTCGTTGATGATGTTCTGTTCTATGTCAGCGGGCGTCAAGGTTAGACACTGCTCTTGAGAGGTGCAAGGATCGCGAGGAGGTCTTTGCCATGTGATGGTTGCGGAGGTGGTCCTGGACAGCGGGATAGCTGGTTGGCCATTTAGGTCGCTGGTATCATAGTTAGTGACATGCGGGACCCTCGGTCAAGAACGGTCTCCACATACGAGTAACGGGTGCCTGGATTCCATGGCAAGGGTACAGGTTCGTTCCAGAGAGGATAACGGACGCTGTTGACGGTTGACGACTTTCGAAGCACATAGCCCTGGTGATCTGTGCGAGGCTGAGTGACCTTATCGGTAGAAATATGGGGCGCTCACCCGCAGCGAAGGGATCAATTGGCACCGTAATGAGGCCGATCTGGGCCGCCTTGCTGGCATTTTTTATCTTTTCGGCCCGTTGGATGGCTTTTGACGCATATTCCCTGCACTGTGCCTGGAACGCGGGGTTGGCTACAGGCGAGCGTGAGAGATGGAGGAACGCCTCGGTCGCCTCGAGGTAGAGGCGAAATGCGGACTTGAACTCTGCAGCGAACTCTAATTTTGTAGCACGGTCATAGATGGACTTGGGGAATGAAGATATTAGTGCGATTTGTCCACCCAAGGGCGAGGGTAATTCCAACCTCTGCTTCCTGAAAAGTCTTGGGGGAATACATCCGTTTACTGTTATCGGAAAGCCAAGAATGTGTGTATCACAGCCTGGTTGTCAGGTGCACGTTGGCCAAGCCAGGTCGAGTTTCAAGTACGCGAGAGTCACTCTCAGGAGTTGTCGGAGTGGCGCTAGGGTTAGGGTTTCCTTGCCACTCAAAATATTCTACTAGAATATTCTCCAACTTCTGCAGATACTTTGCTGTATACGATGCTTATCTTTTATCGCCATGACACGAACGAGCTTGGCCAGCTCAGCAGGTTCTTTTGATGGCTTGGCAGCTGTATGTGTACTTGTGATTCTAACAGGTACAAACACCCACACGCTAATTTATTAACCAGAATAGTCGTTTGCGTGCCTGTCTAGGCACTGTAATTACTCGATGTCAAATACTTTAATCCCGCAGAAACTCTTGAATAGACCCAGCAGGCATTGCTGGCTGGTGACCCCCCGCGAATGTCGAGTTCTCTGACCAGAACACATGCTCCTGACAGCTACTTTCTCGTTCGATCACCTCCTCAGTCACTGTGCCCACTTATCTCGAGAAATTTACATACCGCCTCCTAAACAACACTTCGTCTCGACTGCTGCCTCTGGCAGTATCATGAATCTCTTCTGCGCGGCGGTTTTACAAATCGCATTTACAGGATTAATAACCACACGGGTTTCATCACAAATGCTCCTTCTCTCGAAAATGCTACGCCTTGATTAGAACCATTATCCTTGTCGACTACGGTCGATGTGGATTTTTTCAATCGCATTTTCTGTGGTGCTTTGTGCAAGCATGGATCTGATGTTCAAGTGGACGTTTGACAAAGCATAGGATGCCACAGATATATGAATGCAGCGGGCCATTAAGTAGATACGCCAGTCAATCTCATCACAGAATGTATGTTTCCCCATAACTATGTATGTCATTTGCTGTTGCTGGTATATTAACTCCGTGTCTTGGTTGCCCTCAATCAATTACTCGCTCTTTACTAATCTTGAACATAGAAATATTCATTCGTTCAAGTGCTTGCCGCTACAGATCAGCATACATATGCGAACACGCAAGAAAAGTACTGTGTGAAACTTCCAAACTTGGTAAGAGCCTGGAATCCTAACAGGCACAAACAACCACTTAGTTGATCATGCATCTCTTTTGTCGCTGAGTTCACCCATATTGCCTTTTTCTCCTGCCGACGCCGTCGCGTCAAAATATCATCATGCTTTCCGATTCAGACACAGACACGAATGACTTCGACACCCTCACGATCAACGAACATTTCGCAAAAGCGTTTGAGTACAAGAAAGAAAGGGAGGAGCTCGCGAAGCGTGCGTCGAAATCTCATTGCAGGATTTTTCCAGATTGCGTTGACATGCCCCGTTCGTGATACAGTGAAAGAGAAATATGGATCCGACTACTCAGAGGCAGGGGATTCCGATACCGACGATTCTGAAGATTCTGAAGACACAGAAGAAGACTCGGATGGAGAAGAACTCACTCCGGCGGTGGATGCTGCCATTCTTCGTACGCTTGCGTTGATCAAGAAAAAAAATCCAGCAATATATGAAGGTGAAAGGCGGGTGTTTGAAGGTGTGTTCGGTTTATCGCGGTTCTCCATTTTGGTGCCGCCCATGGTCTCGATATTTGAGGGTTGCAATTCACTTCGCTTGGATAGAGGAACATACGCGTACGCAGGACAAGGCGCCAGCGAAGAGGTCAAAGACGAAAGACAAGGTATGTTGCATATAGGCTTGACTACCATTGTTTCTCCCGCTGACATTCATGTATGAAACCAGTCGAAACCACTGACGATCCGGGAGGCTGCACTCGCATCCGCACTTGCCGGAGCGGACCCCCATTCACGCTCCTCGAGTGTCGAACCACCGCCGTTGACGCACACTGAGGAACAAGCGCTTCTTCGCTCAGACACCCGCGCCGCGTTCCACGGCGCAATCGATTCTGAGGAAGGTGATACCATTTCTAAATGCGAGGATTGCAAGGCATTGACTTCATTTGCTTCATTTGCGTGACTCTGGACATCAGGAGACGAAGATGATCTGCTTGTACCACGTTCACGTACACGCGACGAGATTGAATTGGAGGAAGAGGAATATAGGACGTTCTTGGAACGGGAGGTTGGAGAGGACATTCATAATCTCGTGACTGTGGAGACAAACGAGGAAGTTGGTGTCTCTAACGATGTCGGAATCACAGATAGCGACAAAAAGCAAAGGAAGAAGAAAGGCAAAAAAGAACGAGAGAAGGAAAGGGAGAAAAATCAGGAAAAACATGAGGTACAAAGCCAGAAGGCTATGAAGCAGCGCGACAAAAAGTCGAAGGGAGAGGCTGATCAAGAGTTTTTGATGAGGTACGTGTTTCTGACTCTTCGCTCTGTCTAGATAGAGCAGGCAGGTCTCAGTCCGCATTTGCGATAGTGATTGACATTTCACCTAGTTATATCTTCAATCGGGGGTGGATAGATCGTTCGAACCGCCGCGTGCCCACATATAACGAAATTGTCGCATCTTCGTCAAAACAGTCAAAACGGAAGCTGGACGGCTCCTCAGCCAATTCAGATAGTCACTGCGGGGTAAACGAGAACTCGGACAATGAACACCTAGCCACATTCTCAGACGATAACTCGTTTGACGACCTTGCGGACGCGTTCGAGACGTCCTACAACTTTAGATTTGAAGAGCCGTAAGTACTCTTACTCTCGAGATGGCTCTAAGTCGCTTTGATCCCAATGTTTTGTCACGACTTTCAAACGCTCACGACAATTATACAGAGGTGGCGCACTGATCGCATCATTCCCTCGTAATGCTCCGTCCGCTCGGCGCGAGTCTACTACTCGGAAAGACACCCGTGCCCGGAAAAAGGAACGACAGGAAGGGGAGAAGCGAGCACTGCTTGAAGCGCGAAGGGAAGAGATCAGAAGAGAACGCGCATTGGCAGAAATTGCAGTCGCCCAGGAAGACGAAGATGCCTTTGCGGTTGCAGAAAATACCTCGGACCAAAAGAAATCAAAAAAGCGACAGAGAAAGGAGGAGCTAGCACGCTTGAAAGCGCTGAAAGCCAAGGAGCTCCGGCAGAAGCTCGAGATGGTGAGTTCGGAAGGTGGTCTGGTTGGCTTCGGCGATGAAGGTGAGTGCATTTTGTCGATGTTCGTTCGCCCGTTATCCAGTTGGCGAATATGACTGCATGTTGACGTTAACCCAAAACACTGTAGCCCTCGCCCGTCTTGATCTTGACGCCGATTGGGATGCCTCAAAGCACGATGCGCAAATGACGGAGTTGTATGGTGTTGTCGACGACATCGGTAAAGAAATCTAGTATCATCGATATTTGTTTGTGACCAATTCATATATAGTCGATAATGATGCGCATAAACCGACCTGGGATGACGATATCGACATTGACGACATTGAGCCACCCCCGAACGCCAAATCAAAAACGGAACTGAAGAAGCAGAAGAAGAAAGAGAAGAAGAAAAACAAGAGAGCGGACGAGGATGCAGGAGTGAATGTGGATGAGATGGACGCGGACGCAGTTCAGGAGGACTGGAATGACGATGATGGTGATGGTGATGAATGGAGAGGCACAGAAGAAGAACGAAAACGCAAGGTGGATGCATACATGGATGAAGTGGTGAACAGACTTGGGTTCAGTGGCATAGTAAGTCTGCTTAGCTTGCTCAGAGGTAGTATTTACCTGCAAATTTCGCAGACCTCCCACATGCCGACGCGTTTTCATTACACTTCCACAGCTCCCGAGAATTACGGCCTTACGCCGGCAGAAATCCTGCTTGCGACAGATGCGGAGTTGAACTCTTATGTTGGGCTCAAGAAGTTGGCGCCGTATCGTGTCCACAAAGGTTGGTGCCGTGCTGTAGCCTTATTCATCTGTCTAACATAAATTGTCTAGGTGGCAAGGCGAAGAAAAGCTGGGACCCAAAGCTAACTCAGCGTCTAAAGGATTTCCGCGAACAGCTGCATTCCAGGGTGGGCTCCAACCACGAGGGTGCCTGGTCACTTGAGGTGGGCACAAACTCGAAGAGCAGAGCTACCGAATTGCAAGGAGAAAAGAAGAAACGGAAGGGTAAGAAAGAGCGTGCAAAACTTAGAGCGATGCAGGACGGCGAAGAGGGGGATATTGGCAATCAGCTGGAAGTCGCAGACACACCGCAAAAGCGGAAACGTGATCCCGATGTCCCTGCGTCACATCCCGATGAGGTTGAAACACATGCGGAGGATGGCGCACAGAAGAAGAGGCGGAGACGGCGTCATAAAAAAGGGACTGGTGGAGCTGAATCAGCTGATGAGTTGGACGCAACGGCCGTGTCATGACCGCACCCCGACGAATTCTGGTCAACGAACTTTGGGTATAAAACCGAAGTGACATAGTATGCACCCCCTCACTCACAGACAGATATATATTTGACACCAATCCAGAGTATATCACACAATATCTGCATTAATGGACCCTCGCGGATAGCGGATACGCGGATCTCCAGAATAATGGGAGAGACAAACGGGTACAAACATTGATTACCAAATTTGGATCGTCTATTGTGATGCCGTGACCATTGTTCTTGGACCTTGGTGGCATGCGCCGTTCTCTATAATTTTGACTATCACGACCTCTCTTTTTTTTCTCATTCTTTCTAGTGCACGCTGTCTTCATGATGAGCTCCAAGTTTCGTGAACATCTCTCCATCAAGCCTCCCCCCGATCACCCCGACACCCAGGTCGAGACGTCTAAATTCTCCCCGACATCGACAATAGCACCTTCATCACGTTTCTCCTTTGGCCGAAGCAGTTCGAAGCATTCAAAGGGGTTAAACTCTGCTTCTCCCAAGGACGTTGAGGCAGGTACATTGCCAACACCGTCCCGCATGCGGGACAGGTTTACCAAGCTCTTCTTTGACGTGCGGACGCTCGATACTGCCGAGCCGGAGCTTGTTCCCGTACAAGACCCACATCTGGCACAACAGTGGCAGCCTCTTCAGGTCGAGAAACGTCGCTGTCCATGTCGGCTCCATGACCCCAAACACGAAGCTCGCGTGAGGAAGCAACAACGCCGGTCGCGGTGTTTCCTCATCTTACTCATCATAATACTTCTCCTTTTGTTCGGGAATGCCATATTTCTGAACATCCGCGTCCTCTCGCTTCCTACGTTATCCACGCCGGGTCAAACGACTTCCACTGCTCACGCACTTTCTGCAGATGCTCAGCAATGTCTCTCCCAATACACCCTTAATGCACCCTCTTCACCTCGTAGTTATCCATGTCCGACATGTCTCTCAATCCTTCAGGCTGTGCCTTCTTCCTACACGTCTGGTTCATCGAATGCTCAAAATACCCAGGCGATTAATAATGCCGTTCAATTCTGTGGTCTCCGCGCCATCTACGAGACCGCGAATTTTCAAGGGCAAGCGACACTTGGAAACGGTAGCTGGGCTCAGAACGTTAATTTCTGCGTTTGGACGGGTGTGAATTGTGATGCATCGGGACAGGTTGAATCATTGTAAGTGATGTCAAATGTTGGCACGCGTATGACCTCATTGATCATGGCTGTTTAGGCAGCTTGCCTATCCTGGAGTCCCAGCCACATTACCCAATGAAATCGGCAGTTTGACCACGTTGCAGACGCTTCGAATCATTGGAGGGAACACGATACCGGGTAAGATTTTGTTTCGGATTGATCTGACGTATGTATCATCCTCAACTGTTGCCCCGTGTAGCTGGTTCCTTGCCGAGTTCGTTCGCTAACTTGACGTCCCTCACGACCCTTCATCTCGAGTCGACTGCCATCACGGCACTGCCAAACTCGCTGTTCGCGTCTCCTGGCCTTACACGCCTTTCCACCTTTGAGTTGCTCCACAACTCGCAGATGGGTTCTACACTTCCAAGCAGTTTGACCAAACTTACGGGGCTTCAGAATCTGTAAGTTTACTCCCTTTTCTTGCAGGATGCCCCTTTGACACGGTGACATGTAGGTTGATTAACTCCCAAGCGTTATCCCCTTCCCCGCTCGCAACACTTGCAGCGTCTTCGTCTCTGGGCGCCTCTCTGCACACCCTTGATTTCACGTCCACCTCTCTCACGGGTACTATCCCAAGCGCGTTATCGTCTTTTAAAGGACTCACGCAGCTGTTACTTGGCTCGAACAACCTCACTGGTACCGTGCCCACGTTCCCGAGTACGCTACAAGACCTGGCACTGAATGGAAATTCGGGTCTCGGTGGAAGCATTTCTTGTTCCCCTGGCCCGCTTCAGCAATGTTCCGTGCAAGGTACAAAGATCGGTGTTGCTGGGTGTGGCGTGTGTCAGAACACCACGACGCAATGATGGTTACTCTTCACGTATGTTTCCTAGTAATTCAAGGTAATCATTGACTCTTGCACACGGACGATGACTCGTACATGATCTTGTAGCGATATCTGTTGACTGGCTACGTCTACGTTCTTTTCTTGTTTAATTTTACGAATTGCTTTTCTTTAGAGGATGCTTTTTTACATGGACATTCTGTAGCTTTAATGATGGACAAATGTGCTAGTATATACACTACCATAATGATACAACTCAAGTGCTGATTTTGAAACGAGTGACGTGCGGAGTATATCTCGTTGAAATCACCTGCAAGTTTGATCCTCCACTCTGACCATGATCTCTCGGTTTGCGCGTTCCTTTTTTGCCATCACCATCGCCCTTGTACGTACCCCGGGCCAAACCAGTGCACAGCTCAAGGCATCTCCGACAGTTCCTCCTCGCAACGATCGCCTTTCTGCACCCACCTTCGCGTGCGTACATCGACCCATGGACGGGCGAGTTTTTCGGTGAGGGCGGCGTTGAAAAGGACATCCACATTCTTCCGTACCCGACCCCTCTGGTGGGCTCCGGCGCGTCCACCGGCGTGTCGGATCGTCCCCTTGACGGCGCGAGTAAGGCCATCGGGGGTGTGATCATGTCCAAGTTGGGGAACGAGACCGCCAAGTGCGTTGGTTCCATGTACTCGTCTTTGGTTGCTCATGCGGGACGTTGTAGGGCTGAGCTGGGACGCTCGACATGGCGACTGCTGTGCGTGCCCCTCTTATTCTTATCACATTCTCTTTTTTGATATTGTCTGTCGACGAATGGTAGTCATACTATGACGTTGCGATATCCCGAGGTACGTGTAGTAAGATCAAACAGTTCTCGTTCATACAGGACGCATATATGCTGGTTCTGACGCAACTTACCCACTTTCTTCAGAATCCGACACAAGACGAACGGGAAGCGTTAGAGTCCTACATGTACCTCACTTCCCGTCTATATCCCTGTGGCGAATGTGCAGCTGAATTTCAAGCCTTGCTGAAAAAGTTTCCGCCTCAGGTGCGTGCAAAGCGTGTTTCACTGCACACTTTGTTTCACATCTCTCGTACTCAGACGGCATCGCGTCTATCCGCAAGTCTCTGGTATGCTTTCGTGTGTCCGTTTTACTGGGTGCTGAGCAAGACGAGCATAGGCTGTGTGCGGTGCACAACGAGGTCAATATTCGGCTTGGAAAGCCGGTGTTTGACTGTTCAAAACTTGATTCAGAATATGATTGTGGATGTGGTGATGTAGTATCGACATCCACGGTGACAACGCACGCACAGCCGACGTCCAGCTCAGACGTGGTTGCGACGGAGCCAACGGATCTCGAGGGGGACGTCGCGAGGGACGACGTGACGGGGGTGAGGGTGATCAAAGGTGGACGACGGTAGCGTTTGGCATGTTTGACGATGGGTATCTGCCTGGTGGTGTTCTGTGTAGGTGATATTCTCCTCCCGTGCAACCGTTCAGCCAAGAAGTTTACTCCGTTCACAGCTTGGTTAATCATTTGTTTCATGCGTGCAAACACTTTTATTATCATATGTATGTTTGCTGGGTTAATGCTGAGTACTCCACAGGGGAGCAAGGCAAGGGGCAAGATTTTTCCATGTGTGGATTTAAGACGGGGAGGGGTACGGAAGTCTCATCATGCGCCTTTTGCCAGCACACCATCACCCTCGCTTGAGACTTGACTTGTCATAACGCAACTACAGGACTCGCAAGGACGATAGAATTGGGGAGTCAAAAGGTACGTAGCTCTCGCTTCCTGCTTGCCCTGTTATCCATCTCATTTGCCCGTGAGCTGGGCAGTCTCTACGCTGTCACTCCTGATGTGACGTGGTACCAGTGGCATCATCCAGCCGATGTTTCTGACCTTGAGACTGTAGGAAGGACTCCCATTCTGAGGGGTCCATGGGGTATCCTTCGCGCTCAGGATTAGGGAAGGAACCGTCCTTGACAGCGTGAACGTATGCTGCTACGCCGCGCTCGACCTCTTTTCCAACGTCCGCAAAATGTCGGACGAACCTGGGAGATAGGTGACATGAGAAATGTGGTGGGGATAAACGGGCCAGCAAATACGCACTTGGCCTTGTGGCCATGCCACGTGCCGAGCATGTCATCCCACACAAGGACCTGCCCATTCGTTCCGGGACCAGCTCCGATGCCGATGGTTGGTATTTTGATCGTCCGGGTGATGTACTCACCCAACTGGCTGGGCATAGCTTCCAATACGATGGCAAAGGCGCCAGCTTTTTCGAGTGCCTGTGCAGCTCTGACAAGGGACTGGGCGGATGCGGCTGTGCGTCCCTGTACGCGGTACCCTGAGAGCGCGGTCGAACGTTGAGGGAGGAGACCAATGTGGGCCATGACGGGTATGCCGATCTGGGTGAGTGCGGTCACGTGCGGGACGAGTTCTTCGCCGCCTTCGAGTTTGACGGCTTCGATGTGGCCCTCTCGGATCATGCGCACAGCTGCGCGGATGGCGTCCTGCGGGCCTGGAGCGTAGGTGCCGAAGGGCATGTCGGCGACGAGGAGTGGAGTGGTGGCGCCGCGCGCGACGGCGCGGCAGTGATGGAGCATTTCGTCAAGGGTGAGACGGGTGGTGGAGGGGTAGCCGAGGCATACTTGTGCAAGGGAGTCGCCGACGATGACGATATCCACTGGGTGAGCTGAGCAGGCGCGGGCGGATGGAAAATCGTAAGCGGTGAGGACGGAGATGGGTGATTTGGATGCGCGGAGTTCTGCGAGGCGTGCAATGGTTGTTTTCTTGATGGGCGATGCCATCGCAGAGGGCCGCACGCTCATGTGTCGAGCATGGGAGGCGAGTGAGCGTACGAGGGTGGTTGTGAGCATGACAGTGGTTCAAGTGGGATCATTTCTGACTGATCCGGGCGAACCGGCTCATTCCGGAACCAGCTCAATAACCGAACCAAGGAAGGTCACGTGATCTGTGGTGGCGACGATACTCCCACGCACGTCCCAATTGTCATTCTCAAAGCACATCCATGCGCAAACATCCACCCCGACGATCAACGCCCGTCCCCGACGAACACGTCAGCGAGACCGACAGCGACGATGTACAGAGCGTCGAGAACGACGAGAACACCCCAATCCACGACGAAAATGCGCTATCGCAGTCCACCTACGCACCCGTTCATCGCTCGTCGTCCGTGCTCGCCTTCCGCACGCCCATATCGCAATCCCGCACAGACCAAGATACCGCTCTGCGCGACATCACAGACCAGTTTTTCCATCCACCTTCACCGTCCCCAGTCCGCGTAGCAAAGCCAAAACGTTCCGCCCCCTACTCCATTGAGCCACCCCGGCGACCAAAGAAACCCAAGTCTTTGGCTTACCCCGCAGATCCACCCAATTGGCTCCATTCTCGCTCATCGTCCTCTCTTCCGCCCAGCTCCCCCTTTCCACCCTCAACCACCAACTTTGACCACGCTCGCCTCACCGACCACGTCGGTATTCCCAGCACTGCGCAGTACGAGTACCTCATCGACACACCCTCCAAGGCCTCTGATTCTGATCCATTTGGGTTCGTCGCTGTCGAACGCGCAATCAAAGCGAAACGAATGCCACACAAGCCCACTAAGCGTATCAGCGTAGTTAAATCGCCCCCACGCAGCACTGTTCTCGCTTCCGCCCCTTCCCATGCACCCTCTTTTGCGTCCCTTTCCCAGCTCGATGCGCCGGTCCCGACGAACTATGAAGATATCGAGGGACTATATACGGACGAGCCCGTTGCTGGCCCGTCACACGCTCATGTCCCCGTGGCACCTTTGTTGATGATGAATAGTGATCAACCATTGGTAGAAAAGGATGCGACTTGTTCGCAGCCTACGTTTCCGGATCCCTTGCGCACACCGCGCAAACGCAAGCGTCATGCATCGCCAATGCCCGACGGGGATCCAGATTCGGATGAGGAAGGGGCATCCCTTCCTTCTAGTCCATCCCCAGTCAAGATCTCGACCGGCGTGGGTTCCCACCGTCGGCCAGGTACTGTTCGGTCGAGTAATGCTTCTACTCTCAAAGTCACGCGGGCACAGTCGAGGGCTGTGGATACCAAACCACCTACCACGCATGCGTCACGGGCGAAACGCGTCAAGAAATCCTATCAAGATATCCCTACGCCGTCGACCACCCCCGTGTCTGTGCGTCGGAGTTCGAGACAGTCGTCTGCACCTCCAACGCCCGTTCTGCCAAGGCGGAGTACACGGAGAGCAGTGGTGGGTGCAAGAGCGGAGGCTAAACATGCGACGAGCAATCGGGAGGATGGACATGGACATAATCGGATGATGTTACGGTCGAGGAAAACCAAAGCGACGGCGACCACGGAGACCAAGACCACCAAATCATCTGCTCCCGCCAAACCTCCACCGGCTAAATCCAAGACTCGGACAAGGAGCCAAAAAGCCACGACTGCGACACCTACGAAACCGGCACGGGGTCGGCCCAAGGGAAAGCAGAGTACAAGGGACACCAAAGGAAAGGGGAAAGCGCGTCCATTAGAAAACGTATTGGAGTTGTCGGATGATACGCGGGAGGTGCGTCTCATCGTAAAAGAGACAGGTCGAATCGGTTGATGATATTATTTTCAGAAGTACGACAAAGACCGACGAGAACGGTTGGAGTACTTCAAACGGTTGGAGGGATACCAGATACAAAAGGAGAACGTGTATGTTGTTTGAGTTTTCGTTTGGTGTGGGCTCCTGGAGAGCCATGACTAAAGATCAGACAATCTGTGTGTATTTTCATCAGAATATAGTATCACCAGCATCTCTTGGGTTATCTGATCGACTGATACTTTCATAACTCATAAAGTACAATAAATAGATGTTAAGAACTATGCTCGTGCTTGGAGGACTGGGCGGGCGGCCCGAAGCACATATATTGTCCGGCCGCCAATCTCTTGTTCGATGTCACTAGCGGTGCTTCCAGCCTAGATCTCTTCATCTGTGGCCGCCCAATCAGAGATGCATCCTCGTGCTCCCCACTGCCATGCTGAAACGTGACCTTTCGTCTTGTCGATTATACCCTTGCCAACGTCTTTCACCACCTCGTTCCACCTCGCGCTCGTCACTGACCTTCCGATCTTCGTCTTACCGTTTGCTGCACCAGCATCTCGTGGTGTTCCTCTAACCCAGCTCGGTTGGCTTGCAGCCCGTTGAGCTGTCCCATATTCTTGTATTCACCCCAAGCGCCTATCCAAGATCTTGTCTGCCATCAAATCATAGACTGACTCCAGCTAGGTAAGTACGTTTTGGATTCCTGTCGGCCTGGTCGTCGTTGTCGATCTTCCTCTTACTCTTTTCTTCAGCCCGTCTCTTTCTTGCCCTCGAGTGTTGCCGCCCAAACCTCTCTTGTACTCCGTGCCATTCCATCGTTCCCCCTTCCGTTTCCTCTAGTGTTTCCTCTTCTACGTGCTCTTCTCGTCCTGTCCACTGTATTCCGTCCAACCCCCTACTCAACCTCCAAGTCTTCACCCATACTTTTCCGTGTTCACCTCCCCTTACTTTCCGGCCCCATCTCTCAATCTCTAGCCTTCCTTCGGTCCCTGCCGCACGCTCCGTTGCCCACTGCGGACCCCCAGCTTACTCGATTTCCTATCTCACTTTTCACTTTCCCCGTCCTTGTTCGCCTTCTCGCATCCATCGCTCTCCGATCTTGCCCTCCTGGTCTTTCCGTGCCTTGCCTTGTTCTCTGTGAGTTCCATAAATTACTCTCGGCACCGATGGCTTGTCTCATTGTTTCTTTCCTTGCCAGTCCTGTCTCTGTCCTCATCGCATCCACTTTGCTGTCCTTGACCGCCTCTGCTATTGCATTTCCCGCCGCGTTCTGCTATCGTTTGTCCGGCCACATTCCAGCCTGTCCTCCAGCTCTCTCGTCTGCCCATCCGATCACATCACCTGTCTGTCCGGATCTGTTTCTGCCATCGCACCTGTTTCCTTCTCTCTCGCTGTCCAATTCCAAAGCCCATTCCCTCTGTTTCAAATTCTCGCCCACGTCGCCTTGATTGCCTGAACTCTGTTCCATCCCACCGCGCTCGCTTTATCAGCACCGCCCAACAGCCTTCTTCAGTCATTGCCCCGCCCTTGTCAGTCGCATTTCCAGGTTCTAGCTTGCATTATTCCATCCTCTACCTTCTCCAAACGCCCTAGTTCTCATCCCCCATCCTATCGCAGACCTTCAAGCACAACCGCCTCTCCATCTCACGAATCTCATCGTAGCGTCACCCATTCCATCACTCCTTTGACCACCCAAATCTCCCACCCTGTTCCTCAGTATATCGCTTTCCACATCCATAATACCTCATGAGCCAAAACAACGATTCCAATAAATTGACCTTTCAAATTACCGGTAAGTTCTGTTAGCTGACTGATATACACATGTGCTCAGTGCTGCGTAGTTGGTCAGCTGACCCTTTCCTCCCAACTCGCTGAACATTTGAAAGATGTCCGGGTCACCGTTGGTATTGGTGATGTGACCAAAATGACTTGTTCTGGAGAGTTCTCAGAGGATGGCAATATGATAACATGGAACCATCCTTTCATCTTGTAAGTATAGAATAGTACTGCAAAGCTACTGTTGTTCACTTCCATTGTCCAACAGCACAGCATCTACCTCTACTCCTGTTGTGATTGCCATATATGCTCTTCCAAAAGAGCTTACTCCTAACTGGGATAGGATTCCATTGGGTGATCAGATGGACACAAATGTGGCCAACTTGTTGGAGTCTTCCAATGGTAAGTTCATTTCTATTTGGTTGACTTGAATACTAAAGATATACTAGGCAATGTACTTGGATTGTATGACAGACCTGCAACTCTGTCCATGACCTGCAGGACCTGTGATATGTTGGTAAGTCTTATATTCACTCTAATTATCTATGATTGAAGTGTTTGTCAGGTTTCACCAGATGATCATGACTGTCTTTCAGCTCTATGGGAATGTATTGACAGGCTGGATAAATTCTTTGAGAAGCTTGACAACATGCCTGTTGTGGTCACACAAATTGAAATAGAACAAGCCATGCTGGATCTGTGTCCTGCAGGCCATGCAGACCATATTGAGATCATGGGCTTTCTTGCCAATGATTTTTCAAACCAATATGGTGTTCAAGGCAATATCTCATATCTCAATAGGGCCATTGAGATTAATCAGAAGACATTGAATTTGTGTCCATCAGGTCATGCAGAACATGCTACAGTCCTAGGAGAATATGCCTCTTTGTTGTGGAGTTTATATTGGGCCCTTGGAAATGTGGCAGATTTGAATATGGCCATAGAGATGGAGCAAAAAAGACTTGATTTGTGTCCATCTGGCCATCCAGACCACTCCCTAGCTCTGAAGAATCTTGCAATTTCCTTGGAGAATCGATTTCATGTACAAGGAAATATCACAGACCTCAACAAGGCTATTGAAATGACACAAAAAGTACTTGACCTGTGTCCAGATGACCATCAGGATGATATAGCTATTGGAAATCTTGCAGTAGCATTCCAAACACGATATGAAGAGGAAGACAACCTGGAAGACTTGGAGAAAGCTATTGAGCTAAATGAGAAACAACTTGCTCTCTGCCCATCTGGCCATCCATCCCATGCCTATGCACTTCAAGCTCTTGCAATCACATTGAATTGTCATTATAGAGCAACAAAGACACCTTCTGATTTAATCAGGGCAACCAAGTTACTTCAGGAGTCATTAGCTGGATGTCCAGTCCACCACAGTAACTTTCCCTGTGGTGTTCAGAACTTGGCTGAAACAATTCTTCTTACACTTGAGTCTTCAGATCAACCACACTCACTAGAGGAGGTATTTGATACCTACAGACTATTGAAAAGCTGTGGTCCTGCAGCTTCAATGGATTTGTGGGATGCAGCTGAGGCTTGGATTGAGGATGCTGAAGAACATGAACATCCCTCAGCCTTGGAGGCCTATCAAACATCCCTCAATACTCTGGATCATCTCACCTCCATGCAGCCTTCTGTTGACATTCGACATGAGGCTATGCAGGAAAAGGTAGCTGATCTAGCCAGTAATGCCTTCTCATGTGCTGTATCATATGAGAACCTCCAGATGGCTGTCGAGCTCCTAGAGCAGGGTCGAGGAATCTTGTGGAATCAGCTCGCACGCTTTGACACCTCTCTTGCTGAACTGGAAAGCAAGGGTAACCATGGACGCGAGCTTGCAAACAGATTCACGCGCCTGAGTGCAGGTCTCAAGAAATATGCTCAGGGGAGTGCAGGCAAGGGGACAGATCCATATTGGCGAGTTCACGATGAATGGCAATCTATTGTCGATGAAATCCGTTGCCAGGATGGCTTTTCGCGATTTCTCTTGCCCCCTCGTTTCGACGACCTCCAACAAGCCGCCGGATGTGGACCTGTCATCATCGTTAATGCGAGCGAAAATGATTGTGATGCACTCATCGTCCTTTGCGATCAGCCACCTGTTCATGTTCCCCTGGATTGCTCACTCGACGACGTCAATGAACTATGCTCCCAATTCTCAGAGCTCACCCAGGACCCGCATGCATACGGGAGACATAGAGAATCCTGGATCAAGCAATTATTGCGCGAGTTGTGGTCCTCCGTGGTTGAACCGATCGTCACCGTCCTGCAAAATGACATCCAGCTCCCGATGGGCTCGCGAATATGGTGGTACCCGACGTCCAGATTCACCATTCTCCCGTTCCATGCCGCAGGTCCGTATCGAAAAACTGAGAAGAACCTGACGGATATCTATGTTTCTTCCTATGCTCCCTCCCTCTCGGCTCTCATTCGTGCCCGTGAACAAGCTCATGCTCAAAAGAAGGCCCGCGACGCATCTGGGAATGCGAACGTGATTTCTTTTGCGGCCATCGGTCAGGCCCAGCCGAGCGCAAACCTAAATCTACCTCATCTACCAGAGGTAGAGCACGAGATCCAGAGGGTAAACAACCAGATTAGTGAGGTTCCAAACGTGTCATTCGACACCGTCACTGGCGCTGCAGCTACAATCGAGGGAGCCGTGCAGGCATTCCGCGACCATCGCTGGGTCCACATTGCCTGTCACGGTGCGCAACACACTACGAAGCCATTTGAATCCTGGTTCGCAATGGGAGACGGAAAGCTCACCCTCATGCGCATCATCCAGGAGCGCTACACACATTCCGAGTTCGCGTTCTTGTCTGCGTGCCACACGGCAGTCGGGGACGAGTCAACTCCGGACGAGGTGATCCACCTTGCGGCCGGAATGCAGTTCGCGGGATTCAATGGAGTCATTGGGACGTTGTGGAGGGTAGACGATTCGATGGCGCACCAGGTGGTCACTCGCTTCTACAGGGAGATGTTCAAACGGCAAGACGTTGACTTTGAACATGCAGCGACAGCGCTAAATGCTGTGGTTGTAGAGTCGGCAGATGAAGTTCCGTTAGAGAACCGGATCGTCTTCGTGCATATCGGAATTTAAGGTACTCCATATAGGTTCTTGTTTCTGTCTGATACCGAGTTCGTTTATGACTATACCTTTCTCCCTTGATAGTATGCTTTGTCCTCGAGTGTGTATTATCCCGTGACCTTAGCCTACCACTTGAAGATGAGATCTACGGGACAAGCTAGATTGATTCTCCGAAACCCGTATTATAGGATTGGGTTCCTCGCTCCGGCGACTTGGTAGCGCTAAGATGCGAGGTGGACTTGTTGAGCTTTGAATTTGGGTGGGCATAAATGAACACGAACTACATAGTACCCCGGACTGGAGGTTCCGAAGCGTGCACTAGCTAGCATTCTTTCCGCGTGGTTCCGTGACTTCGGCCCCAGAACCCACGGGAAGACGACCGACTTGAACAACTCAATCGTCAAGGAACCAGATTAAAGGCCAAACCTCCCGGAACCTCAATCGTACGTTTCTTTCACCCTCCTCTCCACCGACCCCGGTGTCTGACAGCTTGACCAGCAAACTGAAGACTCATACCAAAACATGTGGGCAACGTGCACTACATGTATCTATCTAAGCTTCTGCATAGTTTATCACCCACATGTAACTAGTGACTGTTTCTTCCGAGTAGTAATTTTGAATCGAGTCGGTATGAACCTAAATCTATCAAATCAGATTGGTCTGTACACTTGAGACTAACCAAAACTGTACAGGTCCACCGCTATCCTCGACGATGCTCTACGTGATCGGACTGGGTCTCTGCGACGAAAAGGACATCACGATCCGTGGTTTGGAGGCAAGTGGACAAACGTCACCGAACATCTCCAGAACGACGCTCATCCCATGCAGGCAGTCAAGTCGTCCGTCAGAGTCTACCTCGAAGCCTACACGAGCATCCTCATGGTTCAAAAGGAACGTCTGGCAAGTCGATCCACGCTTGTCTCTCGAAACCGTGAACCCTGATCCGCGCCAAGGAAGCGTTCTATGGTAAACCCATCCTCCTCGCTGATCGGGACATGGTTGAAGCCGAGAGCGACGCTATCCTCCACGACGCAGACAAGCAGGACGTTTCCTTCCTCGTCGTCGGAGACCCTTTTGGGCACGTCGAACTCCATTAATCCCTCTCCTCATGCTCTCATTGACACATGAGACAGTGCAACGACCCATATCGATATCGTACTTCGCGCCCGCGCCAAACAAATTCCCGTCCGCATCATCCACAACGCTTCTATCATGAATGCTGTTGGCGCCTCTGGTCTCCAACTGTACTCCTTTGGACAGAGCGTTTCACTCGTCTTCTTCACCGACACGTGGAAACCAGATTCGTTTTACGACCGTATCAAGGAGAACAGCGATCTCGGTCTCCACACCCTCGTTTTATTGGACATCAAAGTCAAGGAGCAGAGCGAGGAGAATCTGGCAAGGTCTGTTTCTTGCCCCATCACGTATGATTAAATCCAGAGGTGTTAACGATGACGATAGAGGGAGAAAGATATATGAGCCTCCGAGGTACATGTCGATCCCGCAGGCCGTGTCGCAGCTGCTCGAGATTGAGTCACTCCGAAACCAAAAGATTTTGTCTCCAGCGACTACCCTTGCTGTCGCGCTCTCGAGAGTCGGTGGAGATGCTGGAGATCAGCGCATCGTTTGTGGGACCTTGGAGCAACTTTCCCAACAACCTGCCGAGGTCTTTGGAGAGCCTTTGCATAGCCTCGTCATTGTAGGAAGGCGACTTCACCATCTCGAGGTCGATTATGCCCAGGAATATGCAGTGAGCAAGGAGACATGGCGGCAGGTGGCAAGTGAGGAGTATGGTTGTGCTTTAGAGTGAAATAAACTAGTTCTCCAATCGTCTATTGGGGTCACCCATCCCGCGAACGGAAGGCGGTCGGACAAACAAAAGGATACGACCACGTCATAAAACAAGACCCAGTTGCCTCATCTCGGTCAGGCGATCAGTCACCAACCATTGGCACTGGTTGTTACAGGGCGCTAACCGAGTTATCAACATCCAGTCGGACCCAGAAACTGGCGGAGGCCTTATATCGTTACTCACTGACAGGTGCATCACCGTGATCGAATCAGTTCACCAGGGATAGCCTCGTTTACTCCCCAACATACACATTCCTAGACCTAATTTTTTGCCCATCTCTGATTCCAGCCCACCAGCTCAACCCGAGGGACACGATACATGCAACGAGTGTCACCTGCAAGCTTCCCAAGTAACACGCCTTGCCATCTAAACACTGGTACTCCGAGGGCAGCTCTCGTTGCATCAAGGACCAGCCACGCATCATCAATGAGGGACGCGTGTCCTGCGCTGGCTTATGAGTGTCCAGGTTGTACGCAAAGATCAGAGAGAAAAGATTTCCCCCCACAATAGGTGAGAACGCGACATAGCCCACGTTTTCAGAGAAGTGAGCTGGCGCAAGGAATAAGCTGATAGGTAATCGGTTTTTGGGTGCAAAAAGATGGACCTACCGAGCCCAAACCATTCAATCATGACCGCTGCGTAGCTCCCCCACCAAGATCCATATGCAAGCCCCACTAAAAGCGTAGCCACCCACAATGTTTCAACAGAGGAAACGGCAATTGCGGTCGCTTGGGATATGATGAAAAGGGAGGAGACGATGCAGAAGCAGTATGCCCGTGGAATACGGAGGCGGGTGCGTGTAAAGTCGGATATTAAGCCTGGAATAAAATGAGCTATGGCTCAGGGCAAGAACCAAAGACTTCACCGATTAGAACACGCGCTGCAGAACTTCCTAAGCTTAGGATGGATACCTGAGCGGCCTGCCACTTGGAAGCTTCAATCTCGTCATAAACCGGGTGCGTCTTAGCATAAAGCGCATGTGAGATGGATCCAACGTTGTTTATATCTGTCGGGAAAAATGTGACGGGACAGCTTCAGCAAAGCCAGGTGCACTGACACATAAGGCCAGTTCCGGTACCTAAGGCAGGTACGTGAGCGTCAATTCGGGATATTTGCGAATAATTACCCACATATTGCCATGATCGTGAAGATAAGGTAAAAGTCCGGAGTGAACCAAAGCCATATTCCGTGGATATCTGGCAATGCGTCCCTATCCTCGACAACTCTTTCAGAGTGCAAGCTTGCTGGAGGGTCTACCTCGGCGGTGGAGGGCGAAATGAGAACCTGATACGAAGTGGGTTCCTGCTCGTGTGATAAGAGTGGTGTAGAATCCGCGTCGGCTTCTCTATCCACCTCGGGGCCTAACGTTGCCCGTGGTCCCCCGATGGCGACACCGTCTTCGCTCGGAATGGGATCGTAACCCTCGATCCTGGATACGTTCTGTGCGTTCAAACTTGTCGAAACAAGAGGGACTGGCTTGACGATAAATAAGCCCATTAGCATCGGGGTCGCCGTTCCGATGGCGAGGGTTAGTAGAAGCGTAGATACATCTCCGGGGAAGAGTGTATTTGCAAGCAGAGAAAAAAAGAAAGCGGAGAGCCCGAAACCCGCCATAACCAGAGCAATGGTAGTGGCACGCTGATGAACATTGGTTACAAATACTCCGCATGAACTGAAAATGAGGAAGGAAAAAGCCACGTACAGAACTTGACGGGAAACTTTTCGCAGTGGCGTTCATGGCTACGCTGAGTCCTGCGCAGCCCCCCAAGCCTGTCATGAAACTGCACACAACAAGTAATGCAAGACGCAATGCCGAAACAGTCGAGCCATCGTCCATGCAGTCGTCATACATTTGCCTGATACCCAAGTAGCCAATGAGAAGACAGATTGAGGCGCTAGCAAGCGGGATTCGTGGACCCTTGTGGTCGACAACACGGCCCCAGACGGGACCGGAGATGTATACGCCCACAATAGAGAGATCAGCCGGGAGATACAGAATATACTATATGAGAGCATACTATTTCCCGCGAGACCGATAATATTAAGTTGCGTATGAGATACTCGAAGGCAAGCGCCGAGCTGAGGTGCATAAGCTAGATATGTTCATCCTGGGGCCAACCTGGGGCACTGGAGGGAGGAAAATGACACACCAGAGTATATCTGTTCAACCACGATCACCCTCAGCTGTCAGTATATTTATTATACGTTGAAGGCACCGACATAATTAGTCCCAGAACCCAACGAGACAAGGATGGATCCGAGAAGCGTGACGAGCCGAAATACGCTGACTTTGTCTGACGGGCCCATGGATAACTTGAAACGTACTCTGTCACTGATCACGAGGGCTTGTTCGAGACACTGTACTATGGTAGTTGAACTGTTACCTTGCTTGACAAGATGGTGTCTCAACAAGCGACAACGTAGGAGTTTAGTCGGAGAAGTGGAAAATGTAGGTTTGTATTCTCAGCGTACCAAAACGTGTAGATTGTCGCGCGGTGGCAGCACTTCGTCACCGCTGTAGGTTTACCGTGATTCTAGTCTCCCAAAATCAGACCTTGGTACTCAATTTTCTTCGTTGAAGCCATGGCATCTGGACCGTCATGATAGCCCTGCAAGGACACTAACTCCGCACGGTGGATCACTGATTTTTTTTCAGCGAGAAGTACAGTCGAAGGCTCGGTCCCGTCAATCTTTAGATTGAGTTCATGATCACTTGCGTCCCATGTCAAAACTCGCAGCCCACGCAGGCATATATGCCTCAAGAGAATTTGGGAAGGAAAGACAACCAGGAAGCTCTGGCTACTCGTAAGCCTGCACCACAAGATAATTCCCATGAGAGTTTTCGCTTGTAGTATCATAAGGCAGACCTGGTGGTATCCTTAACCACCTCAAAGATCAGATGCCCATCAATTGCATCATCATTGGATCCATTCGGCGCGGCACTCGTCAGCACCCATTGACCCTAAAGGACTCAGTAACACCACTATGCAAATGGAAACATCGTCCTCACAGTGTAGGCAAACTCTCCCAATCTTGCTGCTCGCAACTTGGAGCCCGGTCGCAGCATCATCGACCGAGCTTCTTCTTGTGTAAAGATCACGTTTCTTGTCTCCGAGGGAGGACGCAAATAGTCCGAGTATCGCGGACTGTTTTCAGATTCGTTCGAATCGTCTGACAAGTCGACATGAAATTCAGATGCCAAAGGTCCAGCTACACTGTCCTCGATCCACATGACATGCAAGATGAGCATGCGGAGTGAGTTTCCGCTGCTGATGGCTTTGGTAATCGATTCCTGTGAGTAGCTTGTGAGCATGGACATGCGTCCAAAGACACAGGGGAAAGTCTCACCACATCAGGGCTAGCCACTGCACAGAGGACAGTCCTCAAAGCAGGACATTTGAGACATAGTTGCGACAAGGCATCGAGGTTCAGCAATGCAACCCCTGCAATCAGCTCCTGCAGAGATTTCCCTTGCTTTGTCGTCAAGAAGACAACAAACGGCCATGGAATGGCCATGCGACCATATACGGAAAACGAATTAAGCGTGAATGACTTGAGGGACCCTACGTGCGGAAGGAGCGATCGTGTCCATGTCCATAACCGATCCGGGCCAAGGATATCCATTGAGCCGGTCCGAACTGTAAGGTGTTCCAGAGCAGGGAGAGGCGTTGAGGACACACGATAATTTCCAGATCCCAAGTATTCCGTGTCGAGATCGACGAGATTGGGTAGACATCCCATGATAGCGGGAATAGCGGCACTGGGTACGCCTTTTAATTTGAGCTGGCGAAGTAGCGGAAGCTTCATAAAGACTGATATCAGAATGGTGGGAGGAACACCAGCACACCGCTGTCAAAGTGATGATGAGCACAAATGTCCTCAAACAGTGCCCGAACGAACGTACGCCAAGTTCTAGGTGTGTCAAAGTAGAACTAAGCTCATCTGCCCAGCCTTGCAGCACTCGTGGTGGGCCTGATTTTAACGACCACACGGAGAGGCGACAGATGCCCTGTATCTTGTTCAACAACGCCCAAGCGTCTTCCCCGACATCATGATGGGTGCGAATGACGAGTTCCTTCAGTGAAAGAGTGATCAAGACTTGCAGTATTGGCGAAAAATTAAGGACTGGTGTGTCCGTATCATCTATATACTCCGCATATTCAAGGTTTGTGCACAGTCGCAGCGCTGCCGTGATGTCGTTGATGATTCGTGGATTCACGCGACGAAAAAGCTGAACGGCACCTAACACAGAAGTCAGTCCCCAGTACATGCAAGCCAGACAACTATGAAAAACCTGTTTCGGTGACCTTCCGAACATAGTGAGCCAATTCTGGTCTCCGAAGTAATGTGGTGTAAGGATGGAAGAGAACCTATTGGGACTTGGGATAAATTGGACAAGCCAGAAACACCGTGTACCTTTTCTTCACTTATACGCGAGTCGAGAGTCCTGTACAGCAGCGGGGTGGCAGCACGGTTGAACGTCGAATTGACAAGAGCAGCATTCACTAAGTCACGTCTGCCGAGATGGATGAGTATGGGATAGAGAAGATCGAGTGGCACATTTTCCATCATTCCATTGGGTTCGAGAAGATCGCTCGGGAATGGACCCGGACATCTAAATACAACGTCTTAGCTCCGACGATAAGGGTTTTGCTCCACTGACGTAGTCTGATGAAAACGACGCAAGAGCCTCCGCGCCAAGAGCACAGGAGACCACCGTTCTGATCATACGAGCGAGCGTAGACTGACCGGGGGGTGCCGAATTATCGTGCGTTTCAGCGGACTTGGAGCTAATTCCAACTTCAACCAAGTGGGGTGCCACGTCGCGTCAGTGGCAGTCGCTGGAAATGTTCAGGCGAGTGACCAGGTTTAGTACGGAATTCAACAAGCTTGAGCCAAGTCACGGTATTATGAGCAGTACTTGTCGGTCTGGTATGTGCCATCTCTACTAGTGGGCCGATACATCCGACATTTCTATAGTCTAGACCGTCTTGGCAGTCCTTCCTGTGGCTATATGTTACGCCGCAGTATGTCAGAACTGCGTTACTGCGGGCTGTCTCAGAATGACGGTCTGTTGATGTGAAACGGAAGATTCCGCGTGCTAGGAAATGACTGCTGCGGGCTCATTCCGATAGCTGCGCATGATGCCGCCCATATATCCTACGCCTCCTCCCTGATCATCATCTGTACATATCACCACCATGGACACTCTCAAAGTCGGGACCTACTCTGATGACAACGTCGAGAAAGGCTATTCTGAAGCCCATCCCCTGTATCCAGATTCATCCCCCGGCTCGGTGCAGCCTGCACGGACTTGTTGTCGTCGATCCTTTTTCAAGCGTCCCTGGATCATCTTTGGTACGGTGGCTCTGACTTGGCTCTTATTATCATGTGCAAAGCGTGCCTTCAACCGACCACACCACGCTTGGGTAGGTTGTCACTGCGGTCTACGCAAAAGTAAAACTAAGATCTTCTGCAGCACTGGGCAGACGAAGAATCCGAACTTGCGCCCCTCACGGCAGAGGGAGATGCCAACCACTGTGTGAACAGCACCAGTTGGACGACTTATTACGAGGAGCCATCTTGGGCGCCAGACCACCCCTTTGGGGCTGAGGCCACTTTCTCTCTCCCACTCGACTCAGATGCGCTCTCTCTCATCTCCCGGGGTCCGTTCCAGCATGGTGTGGTCAATATCGAGCAATCTACAGAAGTCTTTGACACAGTGGACGTTCGCGTCAGAGTGGCTTATTTCGACGACGAAGCTCTCGAGCATGCTACTATCTGTCAGTTGGAAAGGGCCGAGAGAGAACATGGTGTTGGGATTTTTGTTTGTTGTTTCACCTGACCATACCAAGCTTTTACTAATCAAGCTCTTTAGACCCACCCGATCAAGCCTCACCGGCATCAGCGCTTCCCTGGCGATAAGCTCAGATTCGATGTTATTCTCACTCTGCCCGCAGGGAACAAGGTTCCATTGTCAGTGAAGAGACTGGAGACCAAGATGCCGAATTACAGCCAAAACGTAGCAGACCTGGAGAAATCTGTCTTTTTTGATCGGATCTCTCTTAGCTCTGCCAACGGCCAGCTGAGTGTTCAAGTAAGGAGCGTGATGTTTGCTGTTCTCCGTTATCTGACCTTGTCATTTAGTCTGTCTCATGCGAGGCGGGCCGGTTCTCATCGCTGAATGGCGACATCGACGGTCATTTCAGTGCCCGATCCTTCCTCACTTTGAACACTTTGAACGGTGGCATCACACCCACGGTGAACTTGTTCGATCGTCAAGATGGGGATTCCCCTAAGCTCACGATACACTCTGCGAATGGGTATTTAATCCTTAATGCATGTCTGCACGGTTGAAAACTGAACATGGATTAGCCAGATTGATGCGGAGATCGCGCTTACCTCGGAATCGCTGGTTGGAGGCGAGTTCGAAGTCGATGCAAAGTTAAAGAACGGGGACATTGGATTAAAGTTCACCGACACACCTGTTGACTCTGTTTTGCGATGTCGCGCTGAAACAGTCGCTGGCGCGATCGAAGTTGAGCTTGGCAGTGCGTTCGAAGGCACGTATTCTCTTCAAAGCTTGCTGGGCAAAAAGACTGTGTCGCAGCGCGACGTGGAGGACCCTGCCGGAAAAGGACGGCAGCGAGCGATAACGCAGAACGTGGCCTTTGGGCAAGTGGAAGGCGAGATCAAGTGGGTGGAGAGCGATGGGAGCGACTCTGAGAATGAGGGATTCGTCGGTTTGAAAGCTGTTACGGCTTCCGTCAAGCTTATTGTTTGATTCATGTTTCGTGTAATATGTGTACCTGAATTTCCAAAGTATTGTTGCACTGCCACAAACACAAGGGGCGAGCGAGACGCGAATACTTGCTCCTCCCACATATCAGCGTCACGATCAACGAGCAGAACATCGCGGAACCTCTCTCTTGAATACAATGGTAACACAAGATCGCCCCATTCTAGCCATTTCCCTCATCAAATCCTTCACAGTTACCACTATCACTCCTCACTGCGGCCCAAAACAAACCCATGGTGAGCCGATCACGCGTTCCAACAGAGACAAGGGGGAAAAAGTCGACGCCATGGCAAACTGACAGCGTCCAAGCTTGTAGAACTCAAAAACGGCGAGACGTTCAACGGCCATCTCGTCAACTGCGACAACTTTATGAACATCACCCTACGTGAAGTGTATCAGACGAGCGCAGACGGCGATCGATTCTGGAAACTCAAGGAATGCTACATCCGCGGTAGCACGGTGAGTGGCCTCGGTCTGTGTTATCATCGCGCTCATCGCGCGTAACAAAAAGATCAAATACTTGCGCGTACCGGATACCCTCCTGGACGCAGTCAAAGAAGAACAGGCACGGGCACGTGAAGCCGGGCGGAGCACCAGAGGCACAGGACCCGGACCCAGAGGTACGCCTCCCCGCTCCGTGGTCATGTCTATTTTTTTTCTCAACGTGGACGCTTTCCATCCTTGTCGTCCCGTATTGTGCCGTCACTGTCCGTTACCGTATATCCGCCGCGCAGGCACAGGCGGACGCGGTCTACCAGGGAGAGGTGGGTCGTTTTTATCGTCCACACACGTTTCTCACGCGCATACTGTTTCTTCCGTCCAGGACGTGGCAATGCCCGAGGCACAGGTCCTCGTGGTGGCCGGGGAAGGGGCAGGGGATGATCATCTTCCACCGCGGCTCTCCACAGATGCATTGGATATCCTGACACCAGTGTCACACACGCAGCTCCGACGCGGTGGTAGTATCCTATCGTGTTGTTTTCCACTACGCTTGTTATCTGGAATATCGTTTTTTCCGCGAAACTCGGCGGATTTGTCGTCGGATGTACTTGACTTATAGCCTATCTGTGGCGTCGACGTCTAAGATTGCCCGACAAGTACGGTTATAGTTGGCCTTCCCCTGTGGCTACGGCACCTGTAAGTAGCCTGCTCTCCCTCGGAAACGTGTGACGTGTCTTCCTAAGTCCTTCGCGTGGCCCATCGTGCTCACGTGTCAAGGTACAAGACGCCCAATTCATGATAGAAAGATGGTACTATGTAATCCATATGGCAAGTCAGAATAATTTAGGACGTGGGTAGATGATGTGATGATATTGATGCAGATCCTTGCTAACTACACATTAAGATGTTGGGATGCCCCCTGGGGGTATTACTTTCAATGCCACATTAATCCAATCTGCAGCTACAAAGATTTGTCGGTATGTGACATGCAGGGACAACGGGAGGCACCTACTGTTCTCAAAGACGGTGTTTCCCCACCAATTAAGATAGACACCACCATCCGGGAACTAAAAACGTGCTTGGTAAATTTTGCCGCCAGAGATTCTCAGTGTCACTCTTACCTCCAGAGTGAAGAAAACGATTATGGCGGACAGAACAGTGCCTGCAAGAGTGCCGTTGGAACACGCTATCACACAGAGTGAATGGGCTTACCGCTATCTAATGCTGCGCTGGTAACGTAATTGAACTTGCTCCACCAAGGAAAGTTGCGCTTTCGCACTAGGTACTGGAATACAAACCCGACCGCGAACCATGAGGAGTAATTGATACCACCAGCAGGTGGTATGGACGACAAACCACTGAGAAGTACTGGGGTGCTCACGAATCTGACCCAAGAGTTGGGATATCGTCGTTGCCAGAGCCAGAATGGGAGAGGTAAAAAGGCACCGGCGATGACTGCATATAGCTCGGGCTCATATAGAGAGCCAGCGCCAAACTGTCGTGTAGGCCCGATAAGACCCCTACGAGCGGAATAAGTACACCATTAGGAGAGCAATATTGATACATACCAAACCGCCGATGCCGTGAAGTACACTTGGTTGCGAGGGCAGGTGAGATGATTTTTTTGATTCGGAGAGCAAATATCTGGGACATTGTCGAACATCCATTGTTTCACACCAACTTGGACGAACGAAGCAAGGATTGTTCCAACGCTCTGCACTGTTGCGTGTCGTCAGATGGTACATGACTTGCGGGAAAGTGCAGAATCTCGTACCCAGGAACGTCGAGCGTGGGGGGATTTTGATGTAATGACCAAGTTTCAAGTCCTGGACAAACGAAGTTGCCTCTATCAACGTCTGCACCGCGTAAGCCTTGAAGATCTACGCGGATTGTCAGCGGAAGCAGGCAAAATGGCGTGTGTATGCACCATATTTGCAATGGGGTTGCCAGCCAAAAGGGTTCCCGGAATAATTTGAGCCAAGACGTTCAATGAAATCTATGGGACATGATAAGCTGCGGCGCGAGATCTAGAAGAAAAACCATTACCCCTTGGCCAGTCATTGCATAAATGAAACCAGAAGGCAGCACGTATAATATTGGCAAGAGCGCGGACAACAACAGGGCCCACACGGGCACAGAAGTGTGCCACACCTGGGATGAAGAAGTAAGGAACAACGGGACGAAGGAATCGCGCTCTTACGTACCTCGACGATAACCACCATCATGAGGAAAAAGCCTACGAAACACACAAAATACCACCAGTCTGGCACTTCTGGGTAGTTGCGCATCAATTTTGCATGGATATCGTCCGGATCTACGCGGATCCTCTTCATCCCATTCATGACGCTGCGACCATGATACAAGACAGTGTGAACTAGCGCACACGTTGAGAGCGCAAATGCGAGGAGATAGGCCATGGCATAAGTTGCTGGCAGGTATAATGGGGAGTATTCATTGTATGCCGTGACGTTGAAACGATTTGAGTTGTCTAATATGCGGGAAACGTTGTAAATTTGGCCGAAACGGTCGTATGGATTGTCGTCATTTATGGGGAAGTATGCGAAATTCCAAGTCTGGGGATCAAGAGGTTAGCATGTTAATTTCTTATGAAGAGAGAACAAGTACGTTTGTGTAGTACATCAACGGCGTGACGATCCAGAAGAAAAGCACGAAACCAGTGAATATATGCGCCTCAGCCCACCATGGGTACATCAGTGGGCTGCCGATCCATGATATTTGAGTCCAGTCGAAAGTGAGGATGCCCATCCCTAACCCGGAGTTAACGCCAAATAATTGGTTGACCGGAACGTTGTCTGGGAAAATCCAACATAGCCATGAAAAGATCGAGAGACCCTGAAAGAGGTATCCTGACAAGGTATGGGTATTACTAAGACGATGAAAAAAGAATGACTCACCTGGTATGAAGAAGAAAAAGAAAGCACCGCTCAAGACGATGAGGAAGTATCTGTAACGAGTGATACCTCCAGGTGCATCGTCGTCTTCCGCATGCAAAGTGTTGAGTAGAGTACACGTCACAAGGTTTTGAGGCCAAACCATGCCTGCAGGCCACACCAAGAATCGTCTACATAAGCCGGCAAGGCCAAAACCAGTGAGCTGAGTAGCGATGGCCAGAAGGACACTGAACCAGTAGCCGACGGGGATGTGGTAATTGATTTGGGCTACGACGATGGCATTGATAGCGTACGGTGGTCCAATGGCCACGTTTGCCATGATGTAGACAAGGACGTGCTCCTTGATATTCCAAGGGCCGGGGTTGAGTGAGAATTCGAGACCGCCAAGCCATCGAGGGAGTCGATAAGTGGTGATTGGGAGTACGAAGGCGAAAAATTTGCCAATGGGATAACTTATAATGAGAAGCGCAAGGGGCGAGACACTCGGAGCCGGTTGCCGGAAGTTGAAGAAGACATTCATGGCTCTAGGAAGATTAGGAAGCGGCCAAAACGGACAGCGAATGGACTAACCCGCTGATCATGCAGAGTACGAGGCCTATGAACCACATACGAATGGTCATTACTGGCATTTCTGGGTCATCAATGTTTGAAACCGATGCGCGGACCTCGGGGAAGGGGCTATCCTCTTCGTTGATTGCATCAAAGTCAAACTCCATCCTAGGGATGACAGTGAGGGAGGGAGAAGAAAAGTGAGGAGGGAGCGTACTTTATTGAACCTTCTTCCTCCATCATGCTCGGAGTGAGATCGAGGGTGGTGTCATCAGCTATAGTAGAAGACGTGATCCGTTTTCGGCGGGATGCATGAGGGTCGAATTCAAATATCTTCTCTGAGGGATTAGAGGTAAGGTCAAGATGGATTTCGCGTGAGTTGATGGCGCTTGTTCTGGAAGGTCTGGTGTCTGTTGTTGGTGGGCGGGTGCTGAGTCTTCGCATACAGTACGGGTCGCTGCCGGTGTTGGAAATGGTGGAGGGGGGGCTTTCGACGGGTATACTCGACGTGGGGGGGACGAACAGACAGGAAGGACCTGCCATATCGGCAGGAAAACGGGCATAAGGATTAAAGGTCGGGGAGGGGTATGAGACAGAGGAGGCGTCTGGGAGGGCATGGGAGAAGAGATGGGGGTAAGGAGGAGCGTTGTAGAGAAGGTCCTGGGGGGGGAACTTCTGTGCGTCTCGCTGTTGATCTGCGGTCGAGGGTGGAAGAAACGCAAAGAGGTCCTCTGCGTCGCTTTCCTCGTCCTCATCCTCCTCCACGTAGACAGGTTCGTGGGGGTAGTTGGCGTTGTCGAACGCGCCGGGGTTGGTTGGGTGTCGAAAGCCAGAGGAGGTGAGCGGACGAGAGGCACCAGCCGAGGAGGAGGGTCTGCGCGCCATCCGTGTGAGGGTCTAGAGCGGGGCGAGAGCGGGGCGGGAGCGGGGAGGATGACTGGCGCGACGTGCAGGACGCACGGAGGTTGCGGAGAAGGGGGAGAGAATGGGATGGGAGGACTTGTGAGAGGACTGCTAAGGATCTGCGGCCGACCAATGAGATGCCTCAGGCACATCACGTCCAGTTCCTGGTTTTTTTTTCTCTTTTTTTCTCGATAAATAATAATTTATTTATTATTTTCGCCCTGCTTCCAGGCACCTCAATGAGCGCTATCAAGATTTCCATCCTCTTTCCGCCTGTTCGCCACCCCATGCTCTGCAGAGGCGCTGGTTCGCGTGGCATCATGATTCATCGCACAGCACGACAATTCCTGCCAGTTTTCAGACCTCGTACCTCCCCGACCCTGCGGTGGACCCGATGCCCATACCTCGATCACAAACACGCCGTCCTCCTCTGCCCGACGTCCTTCATCCTGACGTTTCCATTTTTCACAAGGTCGCCGCACATGCCGCGATCGCACTGCCCCTTCCCTCGATTGAAAGGCACCGAGGGAAATACTCACCAACTCTCAGTACACAACTTCCTACTCTCATTAATGAGACTGTGTCCACTTCTTCTCTACACTACATCCAATAGCGCAATGGACGGTGCATACATAGCCACCGCAGCACTAACCATCATTAATGATGTATAAGGTTACTACTCCATTATCTCGGTCATCGCCGCAAGTGCGACCCACTGGCATGCGTCATTGTCCCTCCCGCGAGCGTTGCCAGGCTCTCAATCTAACTCCCATTCGCTTCCTACCACGCAGTACTATTCATACGTTTACCGAACCAATGATATGCATCTGGAACGCATTACTAGCTCAGGCGCAACCCGAGAACAAATTTGCGATTCGCCAAGATAGATGCCGTTCATTTCCTCGTACGTTGCACCATGTTAAGGGGCGAACCCCTGACGCGGCCATGCTGCATTCACAAGACTCGTCAAACGTGTGTTCCTCAGCGATCGGTGACAGTTTGTGTGATCCAACAGTCGCGTGTCTACTCTCTACTTATCTCGTGGACCTAACCTTTCCATAGGGATTCACTGGTTCTCCTGTATGTTGCGGATGACAATATTGCGCAACACGACTGACATTTAGTTTTTTACCATTCGTCTTCTTTCCTATTTGTGAGGCGTGGTGCGTGGTCGACTTGCGACCAATGCTGTGAGGGCTTGCATCACACAGCCGACATGAGAAGGTACCAGGAACCAAACTGGGACTGGCTCACCAGCATCGAACATTCGACATTATTGACAGGCGTTGACCTGACGGACCCACGAAATCTAGATTATCGGACGAATATGTCAACGGCTATGCAGGGTCGATCGGTTGGATAAAACAAATTCCGTGTCAAACTTTGTTTTCTTTGCACTGCATTCGACAAATGTATATTGTCAATTCTCTTTTTTCTACATGAGGTGGATTGTCATCTTTGCTCTACTTCTGCTGCAGTTGTCCAAAGCTAACGACGTCGACACTCACGCGTCACGCATCAAGATGGTCAGTGTACCTTGGTAGGAAAGAGGCACGTCTGCCTTCTTTCGCAATCCCGTAATGGCAAGCATCTGGGCCATGGTTTAGTGCTGAATATATTCGTAATTGGTTCAGATGTCTGCCAACTTTATGGTGTGTGCCTCCGGAAGAGTTCCTGGTGGGTCGCTGGTTGCCGTCAGCGTGCCTTTCCGAACCAAAGTACTTATATATCGTGGGGACAAGGGCAGCCTACCTGATCACACGTCTTGTCTATCTGCTCGTCGCCGAGACAACCAAAGATGGATTCAGTATTGCTAGTACTTGCGGCGTGTGTGGAAGCCAGCTAGCCACCGCTTGCAGGCCGCCCGCGCCAGCCCGAGAACCGCCAAGTCAATTGCCGCCGTGATACATGTGGCACAGGACGGGAAAACGTCACGAACCCACATGTACCGGATAACACCACGTCAGTTTTTTCCCGTCAATATTCGGTGAGAGCTAAATTTCTTGTGGCAATGCTTCTAATTCCAGTTCTCGTACCGGCGCAGTTTGCAGGGTAAATGTATGACAAATGTGCCGATGTCAGCACACATGTTTGAGACTATGCCCAAACTATGTCAGTCAGTACAAGCAGTCCGTAGCTTTAATACCACAGCCATGGCAATGACTCTGTGGTTTCCTTATAACCAGCCCCATGGCCCATAGAATTTTTGCAGTTCTGAAAGCGGACGCATTGGCTTGTGCACGGCGATCTGACGGCACAATAAAGATGAATGACATGGCAGCAGGAGTCTGATGGGTAAAGTTGTAAGTACTGCATCCACGTATCGAAGAACCACGCATCAATTGGAGTCACCACCTTCGCGGAAGAAACGTCGGTGAGCCCGATGACGTCGGGACTGCGTCGACTGACTCTTCCGGAACCAGAATCCCCGGATCCCTGCGAAGAGCGTGGAGCCTCAGCCGAACCATTCGGAAATGGATCGTAAAATCTGGGTATACTCGAACAATAAAAGTAGCAGGTGACCTATTTTGCCTTTTCAATTTTGCATCTAGTCTCAAAAAGGCTTTTGTATCAGTCTGACACGTTTCTAGGACTTACAATGCCACCGCTTCTGACTCGGCGGAGAAAGCGTAGGCTAGACAAGGACGCGCACCCACCTTTTGGCACTTCGTGCGTCTCTGGTGATCAAGAATTCTCGATATCGGCCTCCAGCAACTTGACATACTTGAATCGCGCTTGTCGCAAGAACTCGGACTACGGTGGAGTACAACAAAATTTCAACTTGCTCTTTGACAAGACATCTAAAGCCGTCACTCACACGCTTCAAACTCCAGTTTGGACTACCATTGACAAATTGCGACGTGTCAAGGCGGCATGGGGAAAAGTCCATTTGGGTTCATCCCAAATTACCTTGTACCTTGTATGTGCCTCGAGATCCTCGGAAGTAGGCGGGCCATGCTTTCCCCATTCCCCAATCATGAATCAAGATGCGACCCTAACACGTCAAATATAGACTCGGACAAGTCCGCACGTTGACAGGCACTGCTGGTCTAACGAGGCATTCCTTGTCAGGCCTGTCTTCTGCCAGGGAAGAACGACGTACTATGTAGTGTGGACATGTTGCTCCAAGGTCCCAATGCAGCTGAATTTGAAGCCATTGCGCAAATGATTCGCGCGCCGATTCAATCAGTCGTGGCTCCAGACCGACCCAGTCTTTTAATTCCTCGACTGGCAACATGAAATGGTTTGATAGCTTGGGCGGCGCGGTAGATTTCCTAACAAGTCTCGGCGGCCGCTAAGGCTATGCGTGCACCCGAGCACTTCAAGAAATAGGGAAGAAGCAGCCCGCAATCGGTAGCGATCTACGCCATGTCGGAGCAAGCACGGATCACCGAGGGTACCCGCATTGCCTTGCTACTCACTAACTGATGGTGGGGAGAGGACATTTGTATCAATTAGCACGACTGGCAAAGCACATACGGGCTGTCGTTCGGGCGCCGCTTTTCGAGGTGATGTACAAAACCTCGGGTGGGTTGATCCAGTAAGGGGTCGATGATTGTACATATCTCGGATGATACGATCTTCTGCCGACTGATCAGTGGCTCGTTGTAAGCGGATTAATAATTAAATCAGGCCGCTATCGATGTCGTGCAATGCAACCTGTCCTTTGATCATGCCCAACATCTCGAACAACCCACATGGTTCAAATTGTGTACAAACTATGTTGCAAAAGGATAACTGAGCAACGGAGCAGACGATCCATCCGAAGCTCCACATCCCACTCTAGCTGGTCGGCACCAGACGTGTGGGCGATTCGAGCACACGTTGCATGAAGAGCAAGCAATACAGGGTCTGGCGGTGGTGATTCCTCAAATCGCGAATTGAACACGATCGCCACAGGGGCAACATCAACGTGAGGTTCGGGGCGCATAAACAAGCGACTGATGTATATTTCAGTAGGCTCGTAGAGCACAGAGACTTTGTAGCAGTTCCGAGCCTGCACACGTTGATATGTACCGACAAGTCACTGAAAAACACACCGTTGCTGTGAGTTCAAACCACAGCTTCAACGTACTGCATTTATCACGGGGGTTATAGCATAATGAGAGTAGATTCCAGTCTTGATTGACACCCCCTGATCGTGAGAAAGCTTCAGCGAAATTTGAGAATCCAAACTGTTCCAGTGTGGCCATAGTACTAGCGGCACAATGTGTCTTCCAAGTAGCGGATGAGTGTATCAGAGAACCAATATCGATGAAGACTGACCGCCACGCTATATTCAGTATTTCTCGTAGAATAAATGCCTCGTACCGTGGACTCGTTCAGAATATGCGCCATCTCAATATCAACTGAACAGAGTTTATCACGTTTTGCCACATCCTGCAGCTCTGTACAACCACAAAGCGATTCTCCATTAAGCAGACCTGTGATTACGCACTGATAGCTGTCACGAGCCAAGACCTGAATAGACATCAGAAACAAGAAAAATAAATGGTCATGGAAAATATGCACCCTTTTCCTGGAAGTAGTTCTATAATCTTTGTGAGTGGCCTTCATTGAGTCCCTGGTCATATCCTCCAGTGTGTCAAAGGGGCTACGCGGGGGAAGAACCCGAAGAACCCGAAAGAGACGATCATGTTGCGTACTGGACAATGAACTTTCGAACTTGGAATTGTGAATGCTGACTTCAGGAGAGAACTTTGAACGACGCACACAAACGGATGAATTTGTCACGGTAAAGTCTGCCGACATCGAAGATGATATCGTGTTCATTTTCACCAGCGCCCTGAGAAGGCGACATGATCCAATGAACGAGTGATGTGCAGGGTGTATCGCCGAAGATGGGAGGACTGCGCATGGAACTCGAGGAGGAAATAGCCAGCTACTCTGGCAGACATGACGTTCTGCTCGCAGTATCATGTTGTACGCGTCGAAGCGGTCAGGCTTCTCACACAATTGTAGTTCGTATTCGAGGAGAGTCAAGTGCAGGGAGGACACTTGGTGACAATCTGCTCCATAAGTAGATATTCGTGGCCCCTAAACACGAAGTGTTGCTGATATAAACCAAGAAATATGGTCGATCGCGCATGCTGCCTACCGTCTTTGCACATCCAACAATACAGACTTATCTCCGTATGCAGCTCACACGAAGGCGTGTCGCATGTGTTGTCAAATCTTCTCGATGGCGCGTCTCGCTAACGTACGGAGTTTGAAATACAAATCCGTACTACTCCATGCAAACTCCATCATGACCTATCTTTGAATGTGGGTTACGAGTCGACTGTAGAGTCGGCCCTCAAATGAGGTCATATCTCCAGGTTCACTGATCTCGTTGCGCCAAAGAACCGACGAAGAAGCTTCTCTGTCACGGTCGTCCAGCGAACGCCCGACCTAACACCCCGTACCTCTCATATCGCTCGTCGAGAACAGTGCCCGACGTAATGAAACGATGAAACGACCAGGCGACAAGTCATCCGGTTCTTTTTTTCAATTAAAACGCCCGGTTTAATCCCGCATGCGATCCGACTATCCGCTGTGGTTTCTAGAATGTTCGAATCTGTGCTGATGCCTGGGCCAGACCCGGTCGCGATGATATGATCCTCTTTGCGTACCGGCCATCATCGTCTCGTGGCCCATTTGGCTAATTGCAGCGCCCTAGCTACGGCAACGCCCATACATGACGCGCAAAAGTAACAGACTAGCCTTCTCTTCGTAGATATGATCCGATAACGCCCGGAGTTGTACCATCATTTCGTCACCAGTTTGTCGATGTGTCGAACTCGAAGATCGATGGGATTAGGGTATGCGTGGCGCATTTGTTGCCAAGTTCTGATTGTGGGCTTCTTCTCTACTTACGGGCCATCGTCAAGACGAGATATGGCCAATGATCGTATGTAATGGTCGAGTTTCGGAACTTCATCTCGCGAAGGTTCAAGTTGATTGATGTCCTTGACGACCATCATGCATCATGACTCATATCGCTCTCGTTGTAATTGACGACTCGCAGTAATTAAACCTTGTTAAATCTGGGCCTTGGTTATGCTTGGTTTTTACATGGTTTTACATGCAGCTCTTCCCCAGCGATGCGAACGCTAGCGAGAATACCATTGTCTTGAATACCACGATCATACAGAAAATTCTAGGAGAGTACAGTAAAATATGCTGTAAACTAAAATCCCAAAACACAACAGCTAGGAGTGCAAATGCGATGACATTGGAATAACGAGGGTGATAAAAAATAGTAAGGGGACGTAACGAACAGGGAGACGTGGCAAGGTGTGTGGGAATGGTGTAGATGGCGGACCGAACTCAATCTCTTGATTTTGCGCAAGAGCGGCTAATGGCGTTGCTCAGACGGCTGAATGTCCCGCTGGATTTGACGGAGAGGGATTTAGAACGCGTGGAAGAAACGGAGGGAGTGTCCAAAGAGGACTTTCTCGAGTCCTCACTTCGCCTTTGCGATGGGACTGGGAAATAATGTACAGAGTTGTCCGGGTTGGTGGAGACTCGGAGCAGACGGGTCTCGATATCTGCAAGTACAGACTGCTGATAGCTCGGCCGTGGTTCGGGTTCAAGGAGCTTGGGCTTCTTCAGATGCTCCGGAAGTGGAGGAACGGGTGGAAGCTGAGACGTGCGATCAGCATGAGCAACGTCGATCATAGATGGTTCTACTAACCGGCTTCCGCACAGCGCGTTTGCATCTGATGGACATGTTTTCGTCCCAGTCGTGGTAGGGATCTTCTTCGCTCATGGCAGTCCTATCATAGTACGTGGTACGCTTCCGTATGCGCGGCTGGAGGGGCTGCAGTATTGGCACGGGTACCTGATCGTGCGTAGCTTCTGAATAGCAGATCTCTGAGAAGGATTCGGTGGGAGATAGAAGTGTCTGTTGATCAAGGCAATCGAGACACGATGGATCGAACTCGACGTTTCTGAGAGAGCGACGAAGGACCTTGAGTGAGATGGTTTGGGTGTCCGACCGGTCATCGTCCTCTGCACACGTTGGCAACTCGTAATCACGAGGCCGGAACGTGGGTCGTATGGGTGTTGGAAGAAGCTTCCATCCCTGAGAGTCAGAGGACGAATGTGCACGGCGACGAGCAACACTGCGTGACATGGCTTGCTGTGGGACTGTTAGTCGTGCTTGGAGTAATAGGTGAAATTGTGCGACGCACCGAAATAACGACTGAATCGTCTGCACTTGGGCACAGTGAGGTGCTCAGGGGGATATGTGTCCTCGCATACTTGTCGCGAGGAGTGCACTTGTCGACGAGGAATCTAGGAGGATTGGACATCGCGTTAGCAAGTGCGAGGATGAATTGTGAAAATCCGTTGTTATCTCCATTGCGCCCTTTATGCAGCACGGCGTATGACGGAACTTAAAGGCGTGCGGAAAGGTAATTGTGAAGTTCCCAAAGGATGCGTAACCCTCCGAAACGTAAATCTAGCCGAACTCAGTCCGACCGTATCTATGAATATTCCTCACTTGAAGGTCATTTCGCTTCGTTTCAACCATGATTCATACGTCGACTCGGCCGTCCATACAAAAGGAATTATACATGGGTATAGGCGGGTTTAGATGTGAACGTGTAATTCTTGACAGCTCCAATGAAAAAGGCGCCGGGCACCTTGACAACAACCGCGGTGCTATTCTGTTCTCCGGATCACCACTGTATCACCCCAGACCTACGGGGCCTCCCCCCTGCTTTTCCGTCTCAGTTTGCGCGCAAAGCTCTTTGCCCGTTCCACCAAACCGACATGGCATGCTAGATTCAGGACGTCCACAGTAGCTGCACGTGGTCTTGTAGCGTATGCAGTCGACGTATGCTGGCCAGGGGGAAAGCATGACAATTCTGTGGTTGTCTCGACCGAAACGTCAATCACCATACTCTTGTTAATGGAAACGTAATCAAGCTGTGACTGCGCGCGTGTCAGCCGCCGTGGCAGCAATGCGCCCACGGATTTGGAAAGACTTTGGCGTCCGGATATTCTCTCGACTTGTATCTCGTGTTCTTCCTCGGTCTCGGGCGTTGCCTGTTCGGACTTATCCGACGCAAAGGAATCGACACTTCTTGGCTGTGAGACTGCCGTCTGCGTCACAGTGGACCCTGTGAAGATGATGATAACTCACATTGGCTAGGGTATGGTAAAATGTCGACTTGGACGCTACAGCAGATAGAGGTGATGGCACAGGTGAATTGAGACCGTCGGGTCCTTGCCCTTCTTGCTGGTGGGAGTTAGAAAGCACGGGATCTCGACCACAGGATCATTACCTTTCCGAATTGGCTTATCGAGACTGTCGGTTTCTTGTGGTGCTTTCTTGCCACTGTAGAGTCCCCTTGTTCATCAGGTCCGTCGAGCACTCTGCGCTCGCTCTCCTGCTCTACTCTTCTAAATTTCTGAATTTGCACTTGATACGTTAGAAAACAGCCACTTTCAGAGGGCACGCACCTCTTCTAGTAACTCCAACTGGCTTATCATGTTGGGCGGTATTGGTGGGTTCATCAAGAGCGATCCGTTCGATGTCGTGCGAGCAGTTCAAATATGACCGTCAATCAGTGAGCCAAGAGAGGGCCTGGTGACGACGGTCTGTTCGAGACGAACCACAAGGGCGCAGATGACCCAGTTGGGCTGTAAAAAGGTGAAACACATCTCGGACAGATACGAATATGTAGTAGTCCGGAGTGTTCTCAGATCTGCCTCGGTTACCATGACACGTGGCATGACAAGGACGTTGAGCTCCATTACACTGCCACATATTGTGCAGGTGACAAGCTCCTATACGCCTCTCTCCACCAAGAGTCCGACCAAATGACATTGTGCGTCGCATGGCGAGTTTATATTCTTGATACTGTAACGATCAACAGAACAATCATCTCGGGAGATGGCCAGCGTTCAGGAAGATGAGCAATTATTATATATGACTCTGGTGACCATCGAGGTAAATACATCTCGTCTCATCCCAAGGCCTCTTTAGCTCAAAGTGATGATAAAGGTGGAGAATTGCTTGTTCAGGGTGCCCAAACAGTCGTTGGAGTCTCAATCCAAGATCTTCCGGGACATGTTTTCGCTCCCTGTAGCAGAAGACCCCGGGCCAGAGGGATCCCGTGATGACAATCCCATTCGTCTGGATGGAATAAAAAAGGATGAATTCAAGCGTTTCCTCGAAGTGCTTTTCATGGGGTAAGTTTGTGGTTTTAACCTATGACGTCTAAATACATATAGCAGTTCCTCTCACGAGGGTGTCCAGTGCTTGCGAAGAGACTACGGAACAACGCGCAGTGTTTGAGACATGGTTTCCCGTCGTGAAACTGGCGCGGATGTGGGAATTCGACCGGATCCACAAATATGCCGTCAGAAAAATGCCATACAGTCAAGTCTGCAAGAACCCAGCAGAGAAGGTGGGGCTTGCTGTCCAGTATGATATCAGACAATGGCTCCTTCCTGGTCTGCTCGAACTGGCAAAACGTCAAGAACCCTTCGGAAAGCTTGACCTCGAGTTTCTCGGCGCAGAGTTGGCTCTGAAAGTGGCGGCCGTCCGGGAGAGTTTGACAGTCAACAAGCACGGCAGTCTCGTCTGTGGCACGCGTGACGCTCACGGAGTGGATTTTGCACCTGTGATAAAACGCACATTTCAAATTTCAGGTTAGGCGATTATTTCACTTGCCTACGCGAGAGCTAGTGTTCACCTGGACCTGCTTGCAGATCACGATGTTGCTTGAGTCAGAAGAAACGTTGAGGGGTTCGTCCTCGGGTTAGAGTAATTCACATCTGGAATGAGGATACTTACGTCGAGTCAAAGGCAGTATCTGGGATTTGTCTATGCTTGTATCTGGTAACTGGGCTGCAAAGAATACGCTGTGTTGATGAACGGAGTGAATGGAGTAAGCCCGCTACTGTAGTCCGCTGTGCACGCAGCTGACGCATGGACTGATTATCAATTGCGCTCGTATGTTTCTTCAGTTAGGAGAATGAAGCGGTGGCCCCTCGAACCCACATGCAGGCATCCGCGTGATGGTGATGCCCTATGGGTCCATCGGATCACCGGGCATCCCGCAATGCCCTTGAGCCTGGGTACGCTCCACGGATGCTAACCCAACACGGGGATTGTGACGCAGCCTTCAGAAGCGGCACGCATTCCCCGTGGCCCTAGCGTCGCCTGAGGGTAATGCAGAAAAATACCTCATAAATGTACACGATGCAAACGGTATCCTCGACGCTGGGAACGATGAATTTTACGCAACCGCGGTGCAGGGCGGCGAAGAGGGAATACATAAGGGAGGACAAGACAATGGGCAACGTGTAGCTAACACGTGTAGCCAAACGAAACTCGATTGCCAAACACTGGAATCACGAAACTTATATCAAGACTTGCTTCGAAAATTTCCATTGGAGCCAAAGTCCTCTTTCCCTCCACCGTCATCCCTCCTCTCTATCTCTCACTCCATCATGGCCGGCCCCGACGGTGTCTCCCGCGTCGTGCAACACAATAAATATTATTTGCGTGGTGGCGATATGACGGTCCTTGTCAGTATCGATGTCCCCGTCGTGCCCAGCCAGGCGCTAACGCACTCCCCAGGTCGAGAACCACCTCTATCGCATACACAGCTATTTCTTCGATCGCGAGTCTCTGTTTTTCCGCCAGAAGTTCAACCCCTCGAACAATACTAACAATGGGGAGGAACGCGGTTCCACGGATAACAACGCCTACACCCTCGAGGATGTCAAGAGCGAAGATTTCGCACGGTTCCTCTGGGTCTTTTACAACGAGTAAGTCCGCCGCATTCGAAGCTTCAAGGGTTTGCTAACGACGCACAGGCGATACTCAGTCTACGAGGCTCCGCTTGAGACATGGCTCAGCATTCTCAAGCTCGCCAACCGCTGGACCTTTGACAGTGTCAAAGAGTTGTCGGTTCGGGAGCTCGAAAAAATTGAGATCGAGGCCGTCGAGAAGATCTCCATATATCACGACAACAACATCAGTCGTCTTTATCTCCTCCCTTCGTACATCGCCGTCTGCAAGAGGGATACCCCTCTGACCTTCAGAGAAGGTATGAAGCTTGGGATGGAGACCGTCCTCCGTATCGCCGAGGCGCGTGAGCGTCTTCGTCTTCAAGCCTCCGAAAGTGGTATTCGTACTCCGACTTTCGAGGACTTTGAGGATACAGAGGTAGAGGTCCTCATCCGGGACATCTTCCATCTCGGTTCTCGCCCCACCTCCCCTGCCCCTGCGACTTCCCCTCCCAACGGCATCAACGGCGCCCCGATCCCTACCATTAAGCTCAACCCAGCTCCGGTCGGCAACCCTCCAAAGGCTAACGGTGCTTCCACACCTCGAGCTAATGGTGGGTCGGTAGCTGATCCCCGAGGTTCTTCGGTTAACTCTCTACCTTCCATCGCCTCCCGCATCTCGCCGCCTCATCAGGCGTCAGCGACCCCAGCACCACCAACGGTATCACCAACGGTACCAGAAACAACGGGACCATCTCAAGGACCACGAGCACAGGTACCCCCGGCCCAAGCGCCTCTAACAGTGTCAGCTTCCCCACAGGAACCCCCACCTCCACCACCGGCCTCGGCCAAGCCAAAAGAGACGGGTTCCCAGGAACCAAGTAACGTTATGTCTCCCAAGTCTGGAGGAGTGGGTGAGCCTTTATCTTCGGCGAGTCGCTCAGTTGCTCTGTTCTGACAGCTGCTCATTCGAAATCTATCACAGGGGGGTTCAGCTTTAGTCGCTTCTTGTGATGTTTCCATTAGCAAACCTGTTGTACCAACAAGCGAACGTAGTAACGATTTGACTGCTGAATCTACCGATAACGTGAATGAGGGTGAAAAGGATGAAAAGGATGAAACGGGCAAGGATCCCGATTCTATGAGTGTGTCTTCTGATATCGATACCAAAGGCAAGACAGGTATGTTTATTGCGTTTGGCCTACCCCGCGCTAGTCTAACTTTTTGGCACAGGCACGAAAAACAAGAGGGGAGCAAAACCGGGAGCAGCTACGCGTGGTGGAAAGAAGTGACCGATGGATCAACGGATCTCCATGTTGATGTTTCGGGTGTGCAAAAGGGCTTTCGTTCCGCCTACCCCAAAAATTATTCCGTCCCTCTCGGATCCATGAAGTAACCTGGTGTTCTTCTCCATAGAATTTCCCCCAATATACACTGATTTGCCAGCGACATGGCCGCGATGATGGCCCTTTGAAACGACACAGTCTTGGTGCGATCCGCGGAAGTAAAGCATGCCTGCTCCTGTTTGAAATGTGGCTCTTGGGCGCAATGCAGCCACAGGAGCAACCTGCTAGGGCGTATCAATGGTGCCTCAGATTATTCCTGTTTGTGAAACATCATGGGGCCTATCTGCGATAAGAGCATCTGTAGGTCCACGTTGCTGTGGATATACCCGATTGGGTGTATTCTTGATGGCATCGCTGTGCGCAATCAAAAGTTTCTACGAATCAAATACAACACGAGGCGGACGTTGCGATCACCTTGAGAAAACAAGCGTCGGAGACCGGGGTTCGTCGTAAAGAAGTACGATGGTCGCACAGATAAAAAGCCTGTCGGTGATCCCGAGTCCGCCAGTCCCGTTGTTCCCTCTCGACGACATCCCCGACCTCTCCTGTAAAACATGGCCACGCACGGTGTTAGCGCTATGAAACGACACGACCAGTACTATCTCCGAGGCGGAGATGTCTGCTTCCTTGTGCGTAACGCCTACCAATTATCTCGCCGTGCTGATGTGCCACCACGAAATCAAGGTCCAGGGCACAGTGTTTCGCTTACACAGACATTTCTTCGAGAGGGAATCCAAATATTTCCACGAGAGATTGAGTCCCGCCACCAAGGACGAGGATGGCTCTCCAGACAGCCCATATATCATTCGCGACGTCCATGTTGATGAATTCGCCCAATTCGTTTGGGTTTGGTATAATCCGTGAGCTGCGATTTAAAGACCTTGAGCGCTCTCGAGCGTCGACTCAACACTCACCTGCTTAGACATTATTCTTTCTCCGGGAAAGGGAAGGAGGATTGGCTCACGATCCTGAAACTCGCCACGCAGTGGGAGTTCCCAGAAATCCGAAACCTGGCGATACGCCAGCTTGAAAGGCTTAATCTTCAGCCTGTCGAAAAGATTGCTTTGTATAAAGAATACAAAGTAAATCGCGACCTCTTACTTCCATCTTATATGTCGCTCTGCAGAAATGGAAAACTTCCTTCGCCCGAGGAAGGAAAGAAGTTGTCGCTGGATACCGTCCTTAGGCTTGCCAGCGCAAGGGAGAAGATACTCCTGACCGCAATGGAGAGTGGTTGCAAGACGCCGACCACTGCGAGCACACCAGACGACGTCACCAAAGCCATAATAGCTGAATTGTTCGATTTGACCCCCCATTCGAACGACCAGACCGTCACTGGGATGGAGGGTCAAGCCAAGAACAATGGTACTGCTTCGGGCGACGCTGTGGTGGACAGCGAGGCCAGCGCTGTCAAGCAACTGAAGAAGGGGGGAAAGGCTGCTGACTCGCCATCACAGAACGTGCCATCGCAGGTGGGTCAACGCAACATTGTGACGGCGGCCACTGACTCGGAATAATTTCAGAATGGCGTCGCGGCTAGCACCGCTGGCAAGGTTCGTACAGCTTCGTCTTTTTGTTCGAGTAACTCACCAGACCTGAATATAGGCCAAGAAATAAGTTCCTCTAGACGCCGAGGCACTCGTCATTGAAGTTGGTCGTTTTTTGATGTATTCTTGATTTCGGTTGCGCAGTTGGCGGGCATCATTTGGGAACATTTTGCGTTGTTTTGTATCTGTACTTCCGTCCAAGAGCATGATGCAATATTGAATTCATCGTCAAAGTATCTCTGATCATACTGTGCATCCCCTGTGCTCGTGTCCTCCTAATCGCCAGTCAGCAAACCATGCGCGCTTGATTTCGGAACTCCGACTGGAGTGAGCGGCCTGACCTCTACGGCGGCGAGGGCCCATAGAGCAGAACAGCATGCCGTCCAGCGGGAGAACATCTGCCAGAGTCTTCTCGAGTTCCATGCTCACTCCGTTACATCCTGCGCATCACTCGTTTGCTGACCTGGATCATGTCACCAACTCAGCGTTAGCCACACCCCAATGTATTGACATACATGCTACAGCATTTCGGTAGGGAGCCGTTCTTCTACTCCACATGCTCGTCACACTCCGTTTCCGAGTGATCTTACTGCTCATGTACGTGATCCCTGTGAAGCACGTTCAATGAGACGTCGCTCTGTCAATGTGCAGAGCTGGCCCATAGCGATACCAAGAACGTCAATTTGGTAAGGGTTCATATCTCGAACGAATCAACATAAAGTGCTGACCCCAGTAAATAGGAAAGAACGCACGGCACTTTGCCCGTGACCCAGTCAGATCATGTCGCTGGCGTTGTGGAGCAGTTGCGAGTCTCGAAATTCATCAAGGTTCTCGAACAGTCAATCAAGTTATTGTTAGAGCGCAATCTCCATTATCAATCTGACAACTTGAAGTAGCAGACCTGCTCTGTGGGTTCAGCTATATATCATACCAACAGAGTAGGTAAGTTACTCAGCGGTTTTTCAGTCATGGCAACCGACGTCCGACCATGCATGTATGACAGCAGCTGCTATATTTGTGTGTTCAACAGGGCAGATGAAACATACCACCTCTATATGTGTGTCCTTAACGTTGAACGCGCAACGTGGTTGTCGAGTTCAACTCACAGTCGGAGGAAGAGCCACATATTTGAAACGTGAGGCCGTTCATGATGCATGGCGTTGGATTTCAAGTGGGAGAAAGTAATAAGTCTTTCCTTACATTAGTATGAGATCCGTGGTCTCAGAGAGGCTCCCGGAACTAAGGACGTTTGACGACAAAACAATCCAATGAAAATACACACAAGAGCTCAAAAAACACATACATTCTCCTCTCGAGTCTAGTATAGCACCCCGGAGCCTCTCATGGTCCCTTTTGTACCACTAAAAGAAAATATCATCAACGTATTCGTCTCGTCGTTGGTAAGACACACCGCGTATTATGTATCTGCCCAAGTTCAGTACGTCCGTTAAAGTAAACTTTCCTCTTCAAATTGCCCTCCATTCAGCCGTTTCTAGAGTTGTCGCCAGCGTGGCTTTTGGGTTGGGTCGACGCATTGGATTCAGAAGACAAGTACCCAGGCAACTCGGCCCCTGTGATCGCTCTGGCATTCGTCGACCTCGACTTCATCCGATGTTCATCCGATGTATTTCTCGTCGTACACTCGGCCCTTGCGCCAATCACTGCCTGCCAGCCACCCAGTCTTGCATGGAGGTGTATTGGCGAACGGTAGCGAAATTCTGGTAGGACACCTTGATGTGTTTCATCCGCCACACGTATGCGGTAGACGTCGTCGTGCCCACAGCCCTCAAATATGTGCGAGTGGCTTTGATAACGTGAGTATCTCTTGACCGAGTGGTACCTCGAGTCTTCCGCAAACGCCAAGGAAGAGCTAGAGCGGAATCCTCGTCCCAATCCAAATCATGTCAGGCATGGGCGTCGCTGATGAAGCTGTGCTTGCGCGCACAAGACCGAACCAGTGGCATCCTTCCCTGAAATGTCGATTACTGTCCACCTCGTTGTGAAAAAACCGGGATATAGGTATGTGGAAGGGGCGTGTGGGTGGTTCGCCGGCACTGGTATGTGGTCTATGTGGTAGTCGACACTCGTGTGAGGGCGGTGCACTTTGAGCGCGCATTTGACGGCACGCGGACGAGTCCATTCGTACTTGTACCGTATAGAACGGGGTGGCAAATGAGGTCAACGTTGCCGATCGAGAAAAGCTGGGTGAGAATGACTAGAAATTGAATGAGGAATCAAGTACGATCAAGACGGTGTGTGCTAATTGATTTCCCAAACGTTTCTTTGAAGCACGAGGATGTGTCGAGGTAGACGAGCTAGTAGACGCGGTGAGCGTTGACCGGGAAATGACTACCCGGGTCTCCTTCACCCCACAGCAGACAGCTACATTTGGTTTTCTCGTCTCCACACCCACCGGCAGGACATACGCACATGGATAACATCTCTGGGTGCCCGTCGTGCACGTCGGTGCAGTGCAACACCGATTAGACCGGCTCACACTCACTAGGTATCACTTTCGCGTCCAACGCACTGATTTTTGACGCCTTAACCACCAGGACATATGGTCATCGTGCACGTTGAGGACACCAAACTGTGTCCAGCGCTCCAAGAAGTTCGGTACTTTCATCAGCATGCCTGGACACGAGGCCATTCTACTTGGTGGGTATAACTACGGGTGGGTAGGACGGCGTTGCCCATCCTCCAAGAGATGCCCGCACGAGCAAATACCCTCTCACGCCTTCCTTGGCTACCCAAGAAACCAAGACAATCGATAGATTCGCTCCAGGTGGGCCTTGTTGTCCCCTCATTTCGGCCTCATTGCTAATCTCGGATTCCCCAGCCACTTCCCCACATCGCCGACGCATTCCGGCAATACATTCGCAACGACATTCCCCCTCGCCTCATTGACACTTCCAAGCTCACATTTGTCGACCGCAATGCTGTCTTTGACGTGTTCTCTTCAGAGATCGCCCAGATCACTGAAGAAGACGTTCTGCAACGGATGCGCACCAGCAGTGTGCATACGCATCCCGAAGCAGGCATATACGTCAAACCGCACAAGGCTGCCCTCAGAGAGACCATCCGTGGCGTTGTAAGATACGCCATCTTTTCGCATCGCTGGACGAATAGCGAGCCGAGTTATCAACACGTCTCTTCCTCCGTCTCGTCCGGTGGGCTCAGCGTCGGAAAGCAGCGCAACTTCAAGACTGCAGGTCTCACCAAGCTCGTACGGCTCTGTGAGACAGCCCGATCCTTGGGATACAAACTCGTCTGGTCTGACACATGCTGTATTGACAAGACCAACACGACCGAACTCAGCGAAGCAATCTACGCCATGTTCAAATGGTATGCCCACGCACACTTGTGTATCATCCACCTCTCCGCCTCGTTGTCATTGCTGAATTTTGAATGCGAACCGTGGTTTAAGCAGGGTTGGACACTGCAAGAGCTCCTGGCCCCCATGCAGATCAAGTTTTACGACAGGGATTGGCATCCATTCACAGACCTCTCCAATGATAAGGATGACCCATCAATCTTGTCTGTCCTGTCGACTGTCACCGGGATCCCACGAGACGTTGTTGTCGCGGTATCAAAGGCCGTGGTGTCTGGGAAATCATGTCATGGACCTCAGCGCGCAAAACGACCCGGGTCGAGGACACTGCCTATTGCCTGTACGGCCTCTTTGATATCAACCTCCCCATCACGTACGGCGAAGGCGAAAAAGCGTTTCCGAGACTGGTCGGGGCGCTCGTGGCGCGATGTCCGACATGGGACGTGTTTGCCTGGGCGGGACAAGCGTCTTCGAGTCATCCGGTGATACCGTGCTCGCCAGCGTGCTATCCAAAGTGGGATGAAGGGATGGTGCGTGGGGGAGTGGGGATGACGGCGTTTGCGCTGACGTCGCATGGTTTGCGGTTGACGTCAGTCCCGCTGATTCCCGTGGCATATACATCGGCGACGAAGGGCAAAAATAAATCCTACAAGGTGACGCTAAGTCCACGCCCGGAAGCTGTGGCGGCGCTGGGTACATACAGCGACGTTACCGTGGTCTGTGGCTCCGGCCGACTCCAGCACCTTCGTAACGCTACCGATCTTCATGCCTGCATACTCAATTACAAGTCTCGCCGGCAGAATCACCGAGGAAAGCTTCAAGTCGGGAGGACGTACGTCTGTTTTCTCCTCCATATGGAGTCTAGGAACGCAGAGGGATCGACGTGGCTCAAGTTTGCGACGGACAATGTCCTGCGAATTGCCTGTAGGGGCGTACCGGCGGAGCAGATGAGCCCTGATATGGAGCAAGGGACGTTCGATCTGCTGCTATCGACGACACACATACGGGCACCTCGAGCACAGTCTGCGCTGTGGACATGATTCATCTATCTCTAGTTGCTTTGTACTTGGATATGGTTGAGGCGGAAATACGGTACTACTTAGTGCTAATCGTTTTACTCGGTATACACCAAGTTCATGGCCTGAGAAAATGTCTGCCTTGGAAGTTACCATCATCTCCAAAATTGCCTACCACTCCTATCCTCGTTTCATTCCACCACAAACGTTTCAACCATGTAATCGTACGTTGTCGTCCACTCGGGTCAGAACTCATGTCTGAATCGAGGCTGTTGGCAGGCGTTTTCCAATTAAAGACCACACGAATTAAAGGAATACGCCTTTACTACACAGTGGAGCATTTGGCTCCAAGAATGACACGCAGAGATTCCACATTTGAGGCTGTCAGATGGGGACTCTTGACTCATGAATCATGATGCAACTCACATGAGTGGCACCGCCACGAGAAAAGGAACGCAGTGCGCGTGGCATCCCCTGTCCTCCAACCTGCAGGATGGTACAGTTGAGATCAGCTGCGGACGGCGTTGCGTTAGGTCAAGTCCACGACAACGGCGGAATGCTGTCAAAAAGAACTGCCCTCGGACCTCCTCTAGGTGATGGTGTCGCTCTGCCAACCAAGAAGCGCCGACGAGAACGTGCAGATCTACCTAAAAAGCGCCATCGGGGAGAGCAAAAGGGATTATGCGAATTGAATTTCGACGAGTTGTACATCGTACGTGGACTCATTTGGTCGATTCCTTGACCCACTCTTGATCATGCGGCATCCAAAGATATTCGCATACATTTATCCCATGGACCTCCTGAACCTTGCACGTACATGCAAGTCTCTCCGACGCATATTGATGCATAAATCGTCACTGTTTCTCTGGAAGGCTGCTCTCCGTCGAGTTGAGGACTTTCCTCCCTGCCCGGCCGACCTGACCGAACCGGAGTATACCAATCTCGTGTTTTACGCCCGTTGCCACGTGAGCACGATCTCTTCACTTTGTTCGAAACCTTACCTGTAGTGTAGGGTTGTGGTAAAGCGGCTCAGACTATTCTATGGGAGATGCGCCGCAGGTATTGTCCGGCCTGCAGAGCTGTCCGGTATGGTTTCAGTGATGCCTCCATAGACGATTTGCGTTTATATGCACTATAGGCTTCGCCGTCTTTGTCATTGCGATAGGATCATTAGCGAGGGTGGGGTTCTGCCCGCCGATTGGGCTCTAGTTGGCGACGGTATGTGGTACCACTATCGAGCCCAGTGTACTTCTAGACTACCTTTCAGAATCGGCAAGGTGGGTCGATAGAGACCAGCTGGGCTTGTTCGTGCGCGAGTATCGCCGGGCCTTCGACAAGACAAGATTCCTGGATGAGAAACGTAATCAATACGCAGCTATATCGTCGGTGCGATCAACATTTTCTCTCTTTTGACTGGTTGTCTGATCAGCTCAACAGCACGCACACGACTGCGAAATTTGGCAGCAGAGTAAAGGACGAGTACACAGATTTGACCTAGAGATACTTCGAAAAGAGCGACAAACAAGGTCGGCTATTTTCCTTGACTTACTATGCTCGTGACACATGGATATTGTAGCATCTTTGAGCATCTCGAGCAGCGTGGGTATGGGCCAGAGATTACCTATTTCCGAGATGAAGTCATTGAAAAATCCTATCAATCCGTTTTCAAGAAACACAATCCCCTCACAGACGCTGGTCCGTGTTCGCCAAAAGATCCACTTTGAAGTGGAGCTGATTATAGATATGCTAGAATGGGTCCGGATGTGGCCTGAATGGGTCAAGATCATGGACAACTTGCGTCTGCGACGACTAGAGGAATCTCTATATCAACCACGTCGACGTTTCCTGGTGTCCAAGTATGACAGATACGTGATGCGGCCGCCGCCGGATTCGACAACTCGTAACTTTCTGCCACACGTGGTGGATCTTGCTCGGCTTCCTCTCTTTAGAGATATTATCAGAACGCTTGAGGACACTCGACCAAATGAGGAACAGTTTGCCTCTGCATTCGCACAACTACCCGTATTGGTTGACGAGTGGATGCAGAACCTCAACTCCGAAATCGCTGAATTGGTGAAGATACCTTCTTGGTTATCCCCAGACATTGTTTCCGGAGGTTGGAATGAGACACCGAGCGACACCAAACACGCAGCGACATTCCAGACGAATGTGGACAAACTGCATCTAGCCTGCGCTGTATTTCATGTGGGCGGTGGTGCTTTCTTTCATCCCGAAATACTTTCGGTTTTAAAGGGCAACGATGATGCCCACTTGAATGCCGCTGGGATTTTCCTTGGGTCTATCTCCTTCGAAGATGACTCGGAATGCACTGGATCAATATATGACCGATTTAGACTGCAATTTCTGGACGAAGCCCCTTATATCGTCTATGCATGTGGATTGGATCCGAATGTGGCTACGGTGGATGATATGGACCAACGCAATGCTCGACTGATGTGTCTCTGTTGCGGAGGACGTACTCTTGTTATGAGGTGGCGGCATGCGGTATGCCTTTTGTTTACTGAGTGGGATGAGCACCGAGTACTGAACATTGGACGATAGATTTGGCATGCTCGTTTCTATCATTGCATTAGTATTGGGCTAGCACCACTCTCCGAAGCACCACGATGGCAACTTGTTAGCGATGAGCACATTGACGCGATCCAGGCAATAGAACAGTCCGCCCAGAAGGCATTCTCTCCTGATTGGACGCGGTGTCTGTTATGCCGGCCTCGTGTCGGAGACGCGATGGCGTATGACCGTGCCTTATATCACATCGCCATGTTGTGAGCATCCTTGTTCTTGCAAATAGATCCTAGAACTCATCACGACCACAAACGCAGTCACGGCGTGCAAAGAACTGCCATGAAAGAAGGGATACACCACAAGCTTGTGGGCATACGCGATGTTTGCGTGGTGGAGATGGTTCCGATAGAGGGGCAGGCGACATTTAGGGTGCTTGAAGAATAAGTGAGCGCTCGCGTCGTCTTGTCTCGGACATGAATCGGGTGTTGTCGGACCCTATGAATGTCCATGTAGTATGACTGTTACTGTGCGTAAGTATGCTCCTATCCTGGAACTAGGGTTTGGCTTGCTATGGCATTTTGCTGTGTGCACTGTGGTTCTTGAACTGGAACAATCACAGGCTTGCACAGGTATGCACTAGGTCCCACGTGCCAGGTTTCGCTGAAAGACAAGCATTCGCTCCGATAAGGTGTGTTGTAGGTCCACGTTGCTGTAGAGACTAACTGCGCCATTCACACCGACCACTGCATTCTCGCTACTCGAAAGGTAATGTGTGGGCGAGCGCCTGAGAAATCAGGACAGAGTTAGAAAGATCTCCAATTGAGTATCACTGCACGTGAAGCGAGAACCTAGCTAGGCCCTCTCTAATGGCGACATCTGGCCCCGCGCCCTGATAGATCCTTCTGGGAACAGACGCTCATGTCCGGGTATATGTAGATAGCATCAGGTCGGGTCCGCATTCGATACCCCCATCCTTCCTTCCTTCCCCCCCGCTACCAAACAGTCATGGGAGGCGGTCTCGGACGAGTGACACACCATTCCGAATACTATATTGATGATGGAAGCGTTTCGTTCTTGGTAGGTTTGATCCAGCGTGGGGTCCGTTTCGATCAGCTGATCACTTTCTTTGGCGCCATGGAAAGACGGAGGGAATCCTATTCAGAGTCCACAGGACGTTTTTCCAGCGAGAATCAGAGGTCTTTCGAAATTTGTTCGAGGCCTCTGCAAACGACGATCCTCCCCCTGGCACGGACGCATGTCCCTTCACGCTCGACGTCACACCCGAAGACTTTGCACAGTTTCTATGGGTATGGTACGATAGGTGGGTACTATCGCTGACGCGGATTGTGATCAATGTTGGTTTATCATGTTTTATCGGACAGAGAATACACCCAACGCCAACAAACGAAAGATACATGGGTTACTATCCTCCGCCTTGCCACGCGCTGGCATTTTGACAAGATCAAGGAGCTCGCCCTTCGAGAGATCGAATTCTTGGAGTTACCTCCGGCGGAAAGGATATCCATATACGACGACTACGGAATCGACGGCGAGCGGCTCATTTCTTCTTACATTGAGCTTTGCAAAAGTCCAAGCGTGCCGACACCCGACGAAGCTCGCTTTATGAAAATGGACACACTAATCAAAATTCTCCAGGCACGCGAGGACGGCCAACGCAAGGCAGTCGAGATGGGTCACGAGAGCCCGATGAGTGCGTGTCTCGAGGACGGAGCTCTGAGAGAGATCGTCTCGAAGCGTTTCGAGAAGGGCTTGGGTCTCCGGTCGAGTGGAACCTCCACGGGATCGGGGGATCAAGCTTTGGACTTGAACACAGCTCACAGGACTCCAGCGACGATCATAGTGGCGGAACCACAGGTTCCAGACAGGAAGACGCAGACGACCAACCAGCCACCTTCACATCTGGTAGGCAGCTTACTATCGTGGATTTGTGTCTGCTAACGCATATAACAATGCTCCTCAGACGGACGGCGATGGAAAGGGAAGGCAAGAGAAGAAGCAGGGGGACCAAGCGGAGAACAACGACGTACGCAAGGAGGGGAACCAAGTAGTGGAGGAAGAGAAGAAGAAGCTTGCGCAAGTGGTACAAGACAGGGAGAAGGCCAAGAAGGAGAAAGCGGCGCAAGACAAGGAGAAGGCCGAGAAGGAGAAAGCGGAGAAAGCGAAAGAGGCCAAGGAGAGGGCGGAGAAAGAGAAAGCGGAGAAAGACAAGGAGCAGAAGAAGGAGCAGAAGAAGGAGAAGAAGGCGCAGAATTCTCGCAACAGTGTAAGTCTGAGTCGGGTCCATTCACTGTCATTTGCTTCGCTAACTGGGCTGCACAGCAACCCAACTAATCGGCGCCTCCCTGGCTTCTCTTTCTCCGTCGGGGCCACTGGATCTTTTTTATTCTTTCATCACCTGTATAGTGATCATCGCTGTCTCGCGTGTATAACTTTGGTGTATATTATGATTTATCGTCTTCTTGGTCAATGCATGACATTTGATCCTTGGACGAGCTTGTCTCTCGATATTATGCACATGACGCTACGTCGATTGTTTTTACGAACCCTCCACGATCTAATGCGTGAGGTAGGCAATGCGTTGGTATGCAGATCTGTAATACATACCTATCTCCAACTCTCGTCGAGTTCATTTAGTTTTCTGGTCGCCGTCTGTAGTTTTTCTACCCCAAACCACCTCTGTCCACCGTATTGCTTCAGTAGACTGTTTCGGCTTCTCGCCTTGCCCGTGTACTTGAGCTAAATTTTTGAGTCTGCTTATTTCCTCGTCAGTGATCGGCGCGCCAGAGCGAAGTTGATGAGCAAGGTCTTCTAGGATGGACACTTGTGCGTGGTAACGAGCACGGTCTTCCCTTTCAATAGTTCTTTGCCAGAGCAGATGGATTGAGACGGAGGTCAAAGCAGTGGAGTACAAGATGTGAGGCAAGTATGGTATGGTCATAGTAGCAAAGCGGAGAAAGCGGAGACATCGGACCGACAACCTCCCAGTCTCTATTCAAGTTGGTACGAAAGCAACAGTAACAGAACTCAAGAACGGCCGTATTCCACATCAACTCGTCGTAGATATCGATGGTCGATTCTTTTTTGACTTTCACCAAGTCAATCTGGGTACAGTCGATGAGCAGATTTGGACTTACCTGGCCTTTTGTCTTGGTGGAGGTACTGGTCATTTGCGACTGTTGAAATGGGTCCAAAATCTCTTGAAGCGCTTCATCCCGCGAAACAGGCTTTCCATCAATCTGAATGCCTTCTGTGAGCAAAATGAAACTGTCTTCCCGGCCACCTGGTGGTGTCAATCGAAGGATAGCATCTTGCTTATGTCCGGTAAATCGATACGCATTTCGTTCCAACGTAAATTCCACGCGAGGATTCAACAACGAGTAGTTCTCCACCACGATCGTGTCCAAGGACGGTAACATTGTTCCTCGACGGTAGTTCCCAGGGACGGATCCAGGGAATAACCAGAGCTTTCGGACGTGCGATCGTCTCACGTTAAAAAGTCGTAGTGCGACGACGGATCCGACACCAATATGAAAGCACGCGAGGGCGAGCCGGTGATTGGCAGGTCGAAGCTCTTGTTTTGGAGGCGCACCTTCCTCGTCGGCCGGGACCTCGTATGTCCAGTACCGCCAAGCCAGAGCAACGCCTGCACCACTGTATAGGATATGCAGTTAGTTGAGCAATGACAGGCGAGTATGAGAAAGCACGAACGTAAAAACGGCGTCCAGAAAGAGAAACAGCCAGTTTAATTGGATTGGCGGAGGAGGTTTAGACAGCTCATAGAATGGCACGGCGGTGATCTTCTCGAGTATTTCAGACTCTGGCGTCTTGAATGGTCCTTTGACTTTACTGAAGAGCGACATTTGGCGACCAAGGAGATGGCACCTGGCAAGTGGAGACCCCCAAAATCGCCGGGGAATGGTGTCATGGAGGAGGCTCGACGACCGTCGACACAGACTCGCCATCGACGTCCAAGTCTACTACGATCACGTGAGCATCATATCACGGACAACTTGTGCGTTTGTACGTGGCCAAATCGACAGTCGAGTTGCTCACGGTGAATACAATCCAAGTTGTAACAGGATCCACTTCAACTCCTAGCTGTATACTCTCTTCCAAAGACCACCATGTCTGATTCACCCTTCACGGAATCCTGGCTCAGTGGTCCTCAGGGGACCCAATTCTACACTCGGACATACCACCCTTCCTCCTCTGCCAAAGCAGCCGTCGTGTTCGTTCATGGATTCGCGGAACATATCGCGCGCTACGACCATATCTTTCCAACTTGGTCCTCGCGCGGGATAGCCATCTTCACATACGACCAACGTGGCTTTGGAAGGACCGCACAGGACAAAGAGAACAAGAGCAAAGACAGCACGTATGCCAAGACCAGCTGGAAGGAACAGTTTGAGGACATTGAATGGGCCGTTCTGCACGCCAAGGAACAATTCACTGACGTGCCCGTGTTTTTGTACGGTCACTCGATGGTAAGTCTCGCGTCGCTCTTCCTCTAGTTCCGTATTCAAATGAATATTAGGGCGGCGCGTTGGCCCTCGCGTTTCCGACTCGCGCGCAGGCGCCGCCTTCCAAAGAGGGCGTTTCGAGCATATCTGGGGTCATTGCTACTAGCCCGCTCATCTTACAGACCAAGCCCGCTCATAAAGTCGTGCGCTGGATTGGCGGAAAAGCGAGTCGCATCGCTCCTTCCGCCTTGATTCCCGCCCCGGTGGAACCCAAAGTAAGCCATCGTGTGTCGTCAAAGTGTTCATTATAGTTGAAAGATGTGCAGGAATTATCCCATGACGATGCAGTCGGTGAAGCGTACATAAAAGATCCGCTCGTCAAACTATTTGGTTCCCTTCGAGGGTTGAATGATATGTTGGACGGTGTAAGATTATCGTTGATATTAGCTAGGAGTGTGTAACGTCCCATTTTCAGGGGGAAGCGCTCCTAGCCAAGGACTACGCGCAGTGGCCGACACAGTTACCAGTCCGTACTTTCCATTCATCCTTGAAATTCTATGCTGAGTCTGGAACAGGTTTTGCTTGTGCACGGTACAGGTGACCAGGTGACTTTGGGTCCTTGTCGACTTTTAGTTGTGACTAAGTAATGTTTTTTAGGTCACATCGCACAAGGCCACCGAGAAATTCCATGACTTACTGTCGGCCGAAGACAAGACATTTTCGCCCTACACGGTGTGTTCCTTCCATACACCAAGATAAACCTCGCTTACCTCTATCAAGAACGGATTTCACGAGTTGCACAATGAGCCTGATGGGGTAAAAGAGAAGTTGACCGAGGAATGTATCGCCTGGGTAGAAGCCCATCTCCCTGCTGGGCGTACTTCTAAACTTTGACTGGGCCACCCATAATTTGAGTGACCTTGGTCTCCGGAACGATTATAATGTATAGACTATACGCGCAATCTAGTAGCCCGCTGCCCCTGGCGCCGTATCTCCCTCCCGCTTCAACCTCAGCAATACCTCCTTGAATCGAGTGAGATCAGTAGTGCCGGCGCCCGTCCGGGCAATGGTTTTGCTTTGCGAGTTTTGAAGTTCAATGGTGCTACAGATTCGCTCCCAGGTCGTCCCCTTGGTGAGCGACGACTGAAGGCTCTCGACATAATCTGCCTCCTGGTCCCTATCAACATCAATGTATCATCAACGACCTGTGCAGCGAGAGGGCCAAAAAATAACATACTTGTTTTCCCGGATTGATCGCTCCTTCTTTGCGGCATATTCTTCGTAGAATTGGTCGATGGCAGCCTCTGCCTTGGAAATGGTCTCTTGGCGTTTAGCCTTGCTCGCCTCGTCTCGCTGCCTGACCTCTTCTGCTTGTTTTTCGCGCCATTCCCTGCCAGAGCGCGTAAATGAGCATGGTTGCGTAGACGTAGAGAACGTACTTGCCTGATCACCTCGGGCTCGTCTTCGTCGATCTGTTGGTTCAGAATGGGCGTCGAGGAAAACGCGGAAGGCTGAGGACGTGGCGCAAACGGCGGGGGAGCTCCAAATGTAGGTTGTGCAGGCGGGGGCGACACGGCCTGAAAAAACCGTTCTGGATCAGTAACGCTCGCACCCACTACAAGATGCCGAAAGCAAAGAGACGTACGTGGCCAACGCCAAGCTCAGGGAACTGATCCTCAAAAATTTCTATTTCATCATCGCCGGTCACCTTGACCTCGGTATAGCTTTGCCGAGGTGGGCTACCAAAGTCGTCAAAGGAGAAGGCGGCGGGTGGAGCTGGGGCAGATACGGCTGGGAAGGAAGGTACGTCGCCTTCGCCATCGAGAGAAATGTCTGGGAAAGCAGACGCAGCACGATCAAAGTCAAAGTCGTCCATGGCAGAAACGCAGCGTCTTCGTCGTCGTTGTACACCAAGGTGAAATAGAGTCACGTGATTTCATTTCAGCTATCATACAGCAAACATACGAGCACAACTAAATCCTTTGACTCATGGCAAGGTAAACTTCCTGAGGGTCACTGCTCTCCCCTGAACTATCTCTGCCTTTGGAGAGTCGCATATGCCCACATGCACATAATGCACTCCTCTTTTCATGCGGTTTCTGTTCAAAATCTTGTGACTGTTTCATTTCCATGGTTAACAACGGTCACTGCACACTGCCAGGACAACCAATCTCACCATTGAAATAGGTGATCAATAATATTTTCACCCCGAAAGACATCCCCCACGCGAGGGCGACACAAAAGGCAACGCGTATAGTCGGATAATTCTGTCTCGACGCACCGTTCGACAGCCTCGATTGCATTGATATGCTCGTTGCTGACAAGTTTCCACTGGGACCTAATCCTCTTATGTCCCCTGGCATGCCACATCTATCACAAAATATTCGACTTGATGAATCACGTTTTTTAAAAATAGGGGAAGACATACCGCCGCTCTCCAATTCATGATGGAATTCACCTGCAGTTCGCAAGACAGACATTTCAGTCGAGCGTTGAGACGGTCCATGTCGTCCACTGTGGCCACACTTGGGTCCAACCCGCATGTACGGACAATGTAAGGAGCTTCTTTCAACAACGCGATGCCGAATCTCATTCGAATAGACCCAGTGCGTTGCACATCTTTTTCGCTCACTGGAGAGGGAGAGTTGCGATCGCACATAGCAACAAAGAACACGTCGGGGTAGGCATAAGAACCTGCTTGATCATCCACAAAGAACAGAGCACAGGCTAGGCTTAGTATATCCAGATTCGTCTGGACTGCCTCTGGGTGTTTAGCGCCATGGGAAGTATTACTTGATGGTAAATCAAGAGCAGTCTTCACCACTTCAGCAAGGTCGGCTTCGAGCTTCCTCTTCCACTCGTCCAGCAAGTCGGGGAGCTGTTGAAAGGCGGCCGCGAATGACTTGCTGTCAACATTAGCACTTTCAGGAGCCTCAATGATACTTTGAAATGGACCGAAGTGGCCGAGATCGTACACATGTGGAAGAAGGTCGGAAGTTGGTTTACGTCGTGCCTGGCGATTCATATAAGTCCTGTATTCATCGGCCAATAATCTTCGACGTGGATCATAGACAGTGCGAACTAATCGGTCCAACCGCAAGTTGTCCATGATGTCATGCAACACGGGCCATGTCTGGTCCCATTCTACGATGCCGACATTCAATGAAATCAAAAGCATCCGTTAAACGAAACTTGCAGACCTTGGTCCGTGAGTGGCTCTGACGACCAAAAAAAGGTTCTGTAGGAATTTCGAATGCTATTCCTTCCAAAATAGTAAATCTCCGGGTTATATCCAAGTTGATGGAGCCTGTTAAAAATTCTATCCACATATTAAATCATGCACGGTGACGGTGAGGTGAAAAATGCCCACCTATCCCTTCGTTTTGCCCGGCCCTTCGCGAGATCGTCTTTGTGTTCATTCAATTTCTTTTTGTGCCAGGCATCGCAACGACTTGCATGCTGTTGTGGGTTATCAGGAAAAAGTTGAAGGGGAGGAAATAGAACAAACTATAGATATAGCTCTCATCTGCTCCCGCCTTTCACTCAGAAATTGGCGTTTGTAAGTAGATCGGCGATACTTGTCTAAGAACGACTCCATCTGCGACTTTTCAACCCACACTGCTGTCTCTACAAGCAAAGTCATATCTTGTTGTTTTGAATAGGAATGATACACACCGCCATTTACTGTAAGAGATTCACTCCTCACGACATTCCAGAAATTCTGTTTGCAGGAAGAAAGTTTGCAAAGCCTGATGGTATAATTCAACCTGAAAATTATGCAAATAGATGCACGGAACCATACCGCTGACGTTTGCAGCTCAGACAGTACCTGCGGCGCATCACCCAGAGCACTGTTATAGCTGATTTTCCGCAGCCCTGTGTCACGTCTGAGAGCGTTGAGAATCATTAGAACCGTTCACACATACGTGGCATCGGGCACAAAAAACGAGATTTGCATACTCCGGTTCGCTCAAGTCAGGGGGGCAGTCAGGCAGATCGCCAACTTGACGCCGAGCAGCCCTCCATACGAACTCGGACATTTTGTTCATCAGGAGCCCCCGAAGAGACTTGCATGTGTAGGCAAGGTTTAGAAGGTCCACAGGCTCAATGTGCTGCGCGATCTAGTATCCAGTAACGGTGCATTCATTAGCAATCGGTCACTGGGGAGAAAGACGTCGCTTCACCAGGAATAACACATCGAGGTTCAATTGGCAGAATTCTTCTTGTTTCCTAGTATTACGCCCCTTTTTCGCCGGGGACTTTGTTCGACGCTGTTTCTTGGTCGGTCGTGAAGCGTCACCTGGCTCGATTATCAGCACTGTCTGGTGTCCGTCGTCGTTGCGCGCTTCACCTGATGTGATCGTGGCCATGGTCGAAGAGGGGCTGAGCGTGCGTGACCTTGTACAGTGGCTGTGTATGACACACCTGTTCTTGTCATTTCCACACAACAGGCCATGCCATTGAACATTCCCGGTCTACTCGTGTCTTTTCAGCTCCTCTGGAATCCCCGCATCGTACTTCCTCATGTGATTGTTACAGGTCAGGCTCATGACATGCTGGCAGTTTCGTATTGACCAACGTCGTGTTCGTTTGCTGCAGCAAAGACATTCGCCAGTTGGATTTTTTAGCGCTTCGGAGGGCTGGATATCGTGGCGCGGTCTTTGACAAGGATAACTGTTTGGTGTGCTTGGTTGTCTGTGCTTCGAGACGTGTTTTTGACCTGCGAGTAGACGGTGCCGTATAAAGACACGCTCGTTCCACAACTCGAGGTCAGTCACGCAGACGAACACGCAGACATTCACTGATAATTACATGACAGGATGTGTGGAAAGAATGTCGAGAGGTTTTTGGTGAGGGAAACGTCCTCATCGTGAGCAATTCAGCTGGCACGAAACACGACGCCGGTCAAGTTCAGGTAAAGTCGATGCGATGGCCGCACACGAAGAGACGCTCAGACTATTTCCCAGGCTGAATCAGTGGCGCATCATCTCTCTGTTCCTGTACTGCGACACGATGCACTCAAGCCAGCGTATTCGTGTATCAAATCGATACGCGCGTATTTCTCGACACTGCGAGTTCCGGTCAAGGACGAGGAATTGATGATTGTTGGGGACCGAATATTTACGGATGTCGTGATGGCGAACCGGATGCATGTGGTGCGTGGTAAGGATGGAACCAAGACTTGCGGACCGTTGGCGGTGTGGACGACTGGCGTGTGGCAAAGGGAGAGCATGGCGGTTCGGTGGCTGGAGAAGAGACTGGTGAGCACGGTGAAGCGTTGGAGTGAGAAAAGATCTACCAAGGGAGATGTACCAGACAAGACATTGTAGACGTGACTGGTATTCATATGTCTTGGGTGGTCTCGCCGCCCCGTCGTCGTGCACTTCCTGACACACCTTTGCATGGGCTCACTTCTCACATGCCTCCTCCCGATCTTCGCCAGACTCTCCGCAAAGTCATCCCACTCGCTATGTCTCCTCGCAATCGACGGTCTGATCGGGAATGTGTGGGCCGGACGAAAACGCAGCAAGGACGTCGTTTTCTGGTCGGGTCGTGATGAGGAAGCATTGGTATCTTTACCTTGGATCACTACTTTTGTCAAGGGCGTTGATGACGATGACTACTGCTTGTTTGAATTGATCCACGGTGAGAAAAAGAGCAGACTTGTATGATAGCACTGAAAAGGTTTTCTGGTTTGTACGACCCTGAGAAGGCATGGTAAGCATGATGTCACGTGGCAAAGTCATATGTCTTGAGCGAGCATGGCGTCAAGTGCAATGATCTGTCAGAGGTCGCATTGGCTGCTGTCTCCGCGACTCGCTCCCCGCCCCGCCTGCCTCCGCCCCCGCCCCGTGGTCCCGCTCTTTCCCAGACACGTATTTGCACGGCCCTTCGCCTCCAGTTCGCCTCCGACCCGCTCCCTTCTCGCTCGCCTCCTCCCAACCTTCCGATCTTCCCCAGACTCTGGTTCGTCTCTCCGCAAAGTCATCGCACTCGCAAAACCAGAGAAAAAGCCGCTCTTTCTCGCCATATGTCTCATCTTCGTCTCTTCCTCCGTCTCCATGACCATCCCCCTCACCGTCGGAAAACTCATCGACTTTTTCTCCGCTGCTGATCCCGTGCGTTCTTCTTTGTCTCGTTCTTCTGGCCCTGACTTGCCTCTGCAGCATATACCATACGGACTCTCTATCTACCAGGCATCCGGCATACTCCTCGTAGCGTTCACCACCGGCGCAGCGTGCAACGCCGCCCGATCCTTCCTCATGCGCATGTCCGGTACGTTCCTCCCCTCTGACCAGACTACTGCTGACGTCCATCGAGGTCAACGCATCGTTGCACGGCTGCGCGAACGCACCTACGAAGCCGCCCTCCGCCAAGAAGTCGAGTTTGTCGAAAGAGGCGAGGGCGACGTGTTGAGCAGACTGAGCGCCGACTCGAGCATCGTCGGTGAAAGGTAACGTGCAGCATGTTGCGTGACCCGTGTATTCAACGACACCCAGTGTGACTCAGAATCTCTCGGACGGGCTGCGTGCGGTCATCATGTCTTCTGTCGGGCGTGCGTGTTCTCCGTGTTTTTATGGAACCGAGTCCTCATTTACTTCCAGTCGGTGCCATGCTTTACCTCTCACCGACGTTGACGGTTATGATGCTTGGCATCGTACCGCCTGTTTCTCTCGGCGCGGTGAGTTAAGATATCTGTTCGAGTAGCGTTTGGATTTACGGAGCGACTCCAGGTCTACTACGGTCGGTATCTCAAAAAGCTATCCAACCAATCCCAAGAAGCGGTAGGTGAAATGACCAAGGTCGCTCAGGAGTCCCTTTCCGCTCTTCGAACCGTCCAAGCCTATAATGCCAACATGCAAGAACAAGCCAAGTTTCGCGACCGTATCAACCACGTGCTCGCCCTCGCGCGCAAAGAGGCCGTCGCGTCAGGCATCTTTTTCGGTAGCACGGGATGGAGTGGGAACATGACCATCCTTGGCTTGCTGGGATACGGTGTGTCTCAAGCTCGAGGTATGATTGACTAACTAACAGATGGCTAGGTGGCACGCTCGTCTCGCAGGGGGCGATCACCGTTGGAGACCTGACGAGCCTGTTGCTCTACACGGCCTACGTAGGGAATGGTCTGCAGATGCTCACGTGCGTCATCTCTCGTCTCGCACCTCTTGTTGACTGACGTCTCCCAGCGGGTTTTTCGTGCGTGTTTTCTTCTGCCTTAATTGGTTGTGCGATTCACCTCGCCAAGTCCTCGATCATGCGTGGTATTGGTGCCGGAACACGGATTTTTGAGCTGCTCGACCGCCGACCTGCGATCGTGCCCAATCAGGGGATTGAGGTGGACCCGTCGCGACGCGGCGTCATCCGATTCGAGAACGTGGGGTTCGAGTACCCAGGTCGGAAAGGCGTCCAGATTCTCGACGACTTCAACCTCGAGATTGGCATGGGCGAGAACGTGGCGCTCGTGTATGTCTTCACGTGTGTTCATTGTCGCGTGCTAACGAGGACTAGGGGCAAGAGTGGGGGAGGCAAGTCGTCGGTGCAGTCGCTCCTCTTACGGTATTACGACCCCGTGCGCGGCAAAGTCACGTTTGATGGACAAGGTGCGTCTGCTGCGTATCTTGGAACGCTGCTCAACAAGGAGCTGTTGCAGACATTCGTGAATTCAATCCAAGTTCGTGGCGCAACATTATCGGCATTGTCCCACAGGTGCGTTTTCCTTTTTGCCGGTTCAATGTGTTGATTTACGTCCTTAGGACCCGGTCTTGTTCACGGGCACGATCGCGTCGAATATCGCGTTTGGAAATGCGACGGCGACGCGCGAAGAGATTGAGCACGCAGCTCGACTTGCCAATTGCGAGTTTGTCTGGGGCATGCCCAAGGGATTTGATACCGAGAGTGCGTTCCATCTAACGCCACCCCAATGCCACGCATCATTTTACATCACCTTGCAGTCGGCCGACAGAGTCTGAGCGGAGGCCAGCGACAGCGCCTGGCAATCGCACGCGCGCTGCTCAAACGCCCTGCGATTCTTGCGTTGGACGAGGCAACGAGCGCGCTGGACGCGACAAGCGAGCACCGTGTCAACAATGCTATCGACAAGATTCTGGCGCAGCGGCAGACGACATGTGTAATTGTGGCACACCGGCTGTCGACGATCGCGCGGGCGGAGCGGATCGTGGTGCTTGAGGGTGCGTATCCTTTGACGTGATGTGGTGCGGGGCTGACCTCGCCTAGATGGGCGGATATCCGAGTCGGGTCCGTATCGCGAACTTGTCGGTCGCAAGGATTCGCGGTTCCGTGCACTCATGGCGGCACAGCTGAGTGCTGCCGAAGCAGGGATTGCATCATGAATAGACACCATGTAGAACACGGAACCCATAATTATTCCACATCCTAGCAAGCTAGCTCATCCAAAAAACCAATGAGAGGAGGCGAGAATCCACATGGAGAAAATACACGGTGCATAAGATAAACAGGATGAGGCATGGTGGGTCAGCGATACGTCGTCGAGTCCTTGAGGCGCCGCCGTTGGAGCGGGCCCCACCACCAAAACGACGTGCCGGCGGGCTCTTCTGTCTGCTCGGGCACCTTAGCTGCCCACTCGAGACCGACACCTGCATCGATGTTACGTTCTTCCACTCATTGACACGCTATCGCTGTAGCCGTCGCTGGCTGCGGCTGCTAAACAGGATGCGTGCATGCATAGTGGGGTTGCTACAGTGGTATGACCTGCGGCGGAACTGCCACGTTGATATATTCTGCTGCTAAGACCCAGTGGCCAGGTAGCGCAGTGAATCTCGCTCAGGAAGTATCAGGCCGGTCACCCATCAAGCCGAGTGCGTTCATGCGCATTGCATCACACACATTCTGACCCTATTGCACTATTGCCTACTACATTGGCTGAGAGATGAATTTGACCTGCAGGACGATCCCGACCCATCTTCGACTTAATGGCAAACATGAGCATCCACCCTAATTCACTGAGAATGATTGTCAGTTGCATTGGCGATGTTCATAGATGATGTTGTCACTTACCACCACTGAGCGGCCAATTGGACCTGAGTCTATGGACTGGCACCTTTCCAGGGTTTTTCCTGCAAGTTAATAGCAAAAAAGCACTGAGCATTACCAAAACAGCATTTTAATCAACTCACTGTCAAAAATTGTCAGTTGTATGGGCAATTGATGATTTTGTCACTCACCATCAGAGTCAGAGTCAGATCCTTTAAGATGAGGAGGAAGATTTGCCTTCCATTTACTTATGGCATTCATTTTAGCAGTATTTTTCGCAGCAGCTTCATCGACTTGAGGATCATCCCTATAGTTGGGCATCTCCCAAGTTACACCCTTGGTGGCGGCAGGAACCGGGGGAAGGGGAAGAGTGCGAGGACCATCAGTGTTGGCAAAAGCAGCAGCGTGGTTGATTTGTGGATCATTCTCGGGTGGCTTGGAAGTACTACCTTGGCTGGAAGCGCGGCACTGTGAGGACCGGAATTGAATAGAATTAGATGCTAAGTGTGCCTCACCCGGTCCTACCCCTTCTGGCCATGGGGGAAGATAATTCATGAGGGCTGTATGCCTCACCCTTCTCGTCAGCTCGAGATCTATCCGCAAGGTAATCATCAACTGTCACATCCGAAATGTCCACGGTCAAATAAATCTCACTGATCGTCTTCTAGTGTGCCCAGTTCCCTAGTACCTGCGGTTAGCACTCATCAGAAACCAGGGTTTGACACGTACGATGGGGAAGTAACAGTGAATGCACGGATTTGAGGAACGTCGTTATGTTGAACGTCCCTCCGGGCAGGTGCGGGTGCGGGTGCGGGTGCGGACATGACGGAGGAGACAACGACCAAGATTGAAACTACGAAGAACACAGAAGGGAGACGCATCATAGAGGACGGTTATAGTTGATAGATGAACGAGAGGATAGTCAGGCCGTCAACGGCAAGCTGAAGATTGGGGAGTTAATAGAAAAAAGGCTGGCAAAAAGTAAACTGTGAGCAGGTCGATACGCAATAGGTGGATACGCTTACTAGCCAGTACCTGTGAGCCACGGGAAGTAAAGGAAGATGGCTGCGGAAACGAGAGCGACGGTTAGCGTTTTATACTTCC
>JBBPSB010000029.1:0-99010 GCA_038093375.1 Xerocomus brunneocitrinus | reverse complement strand
CAATAATGCAAAGTCTTTACCAAAGTTAGGATGAGCAATCCGGTTTAACAGTATGCCGTTCCGAACATTGTTAATTTCAGTCACTACATCGTTCTCCTCGGGGTCACGACTTCGATGGCGAGTATATTGTTCAATATACTGTACGCAATGAGTAGGGAATCAAAGGTGAGTTATGAAAATGAATACGCACATCGTCCCCTTTGCTATGTCGCAGGAGATGCGTAGCGTCAACAGTACACATTCCTGTCAAAACACATGTTCCATCCCGAGCTCTAACCAAATGGCAGAATTCACCTCTCCGGGTTGTAGCAGCGCTGGAGGTGAGCGTAGTTCGCTCCAGGAGAGGGTCGATTGGGTACATTCTATTCCTCTCATCGTCACTCATGTGATAGTAGAGATTCGTGGATGTGGATGGAAGGTCATTGTTACGTATCACATGGTCCTGCGAGTCCGGCGTGGTTGAAAGAATGCCTTGCGCTCCAACGACGACGCCGGTGGTATATCGAATCCACTTGTAAGGATTTCGTGCGAACTGCATCTCATTGAGCAGATCAACTGGGAAGGTAAGGATATGGGTCCACGCCCATCCGGGGGATTGAGGGTCACGACGGAACATGGCATGTACTCGGATCTCTGGGCTTTCAGTCATGATGCACCAGCTGTAGTATGAATCAAAGTAGGGCAACAGGTGATCACATGGGCTTGTCGGTCAGATAATCTCCTGTAAAGTGTCAGAAGTTGGCTAAGAAATGTCTTGATGAGGCTTACCTGGTAGTGAGACTAGCTGTGCTACATAGGCGTACAGGATGGCTGCTAAGAGGTTATATTGATGCGGCTGAATACGACGAAGAGTGGTGCGACTTACCTGTGAGACGAGCGAGACACGGTACTCAGCCACGGCTATACAAGGTGTACGCGATGAGAGTCGATTCAAGGACAAACAAGGCCTACTAAGTTACTGTACTTCGTGCTTGCAACAACAACGTACCGCGACGACAAACGACATGACGATCACGATGGCGTTGTCGTGATCATTGCCCTGACGCCTGACGCCTACCTCTCCTTCTCACCCCACCTCCATCGGCGTCGAGTTTGTGACCCGAACCATCACCGTCGACAGTAAGACCGTCAGGACTCCTAATCTCCCCATCCACGGCAGAAATTTCATCAAGAACTGCCCCGCATACGCTATGCCTAGTCCCCAAGACGCACCAAGAGATGTGTGCGCCCCAAGCCGTCGAGTTCGTGCGTCCATCTTCGTGCGCGGATTTTTCACCTTGCTCACTCGTTCCTCTACGTCATTCACGCCCCCGTCTCAAAACTGGCCTCGCCACCCCAACCACTTACTACAAAAGACATCAAAAAAGACATCCTCTCGCTCTTCTCTGCACCCGCCAGTCCATCCAGACCTTGAACGCATTGGTAAATTTCATTGGCCCACCCACGCGCACGGCATCACCCCGCCTTCGCCTGCACACCCTCGCCGTGCTCGCAACAACAACATGACGACGACGACGACGCGATGATCGTGACAGCACGATCGTCACGGTGTCGTTGTGACCAGGCGCCGGTGTGGGTGCAATTTGCACATGCACGTGCTGCTCGTCGTGCTTGTATCGTGCATCCCTGCGTACGGCTATCTTGGATTTGTCTAGTTTGTGAGGCGGCGGAGAGCCTGAGTTGGCATTCTACTTTGGTGCATCGCATGTTTGCCTGATTATTTGCGACAGGTCTTGGATATGACGCTTTTCAGGGTTACGCGCGGGAGAAGAAGTCCGGTGGTACAGCTTGTTCTCCATCACGGACAAGGTACCTGCCCTCTCCCTTTTGCATATACTTTGACTGATGATCGGATAGTGTAAGGAACGCACGATGATCACGCGCAGCCACCTCGCGAACGCGTCATCCAAGTCCAGGTTCTACATTCCTAGTTCATGATCACGTTGATCATGGTTACGTCCCAGATGCCCGAGCGCTGTTCGAGCGAGTTATCCCGACGTTTTTCACCGAGCGCGCTTGGCCACCTAAGGTAGGCACGTTATGAATATCAATTTGGCGATCTCGAGGTTGCTCAGAAGCTTGAGAAGCGCATCGCTGAAGTGTATCTGACTGGTACGTTTTATTCTGTTGCCTTTGGTAATATCAGTGGACCTTTATGGATCCCCCGATCAAGCGCTTTGCGCAGCGACATACGTATCTCGGTACAGATGCCCTGCGACGAGGGACTTTCTATGGCGAGTCATCAACCCCTTGGAGCCTCGTCCTCTACTTTGTCACTTGAGAAGCGTGCAGATTCCTTGCTTTCAATCACATCCACGGCACATATGCCGCCTACCCAGCCCTCTCCCAAGAGGCAGCCGACCCCTGAACTGAAACGTCGAGAGGAATGCGTTTTGCCCGCCCGCAAAACGACCAAGGTCAATGTCTCCTCGCGATAGGGACTGTGACAGGTTCACTGAGAGACCAAGGAGACGATTCAGCACCGTGGGAGAAGGATCCCCCCGATTATGCCAAAGTCCACGGTCGTCAGTACTGCCTTTTTGCCCGTTTTGTCCTTTGCACTCGTCCATGACTTATTCAACTTGGTTTTCGACTCACCCACGACGTATATTTCGAGTAGTGAACATTGCAAGCCTGAGGTTGGAAAATAAAATATACGCTGAATTCATACACGGCTAGCGCCATCACGAGCACGCATTTGAATGTGTGACTCCTTTTACCCAGTCCGAAACCTTGTCCTCCAATTGGCCACGCTCCTTCTCCCGTCTTTTTTCCTCTGCCTCCCTCCAAAATGCCTTTACCCTCTCCGGCCGCATTAAGATATATGGCAAGAACAGGAGGTCGTCGAAATGGTCATGCCGCCTTTCACCATGTCTTTCAAGACGTTTAGTAGTACGCTGCGTACGTTCGTGATCTTGTTCATGCTTCCTTTTCCCCTGGCCAGTTTGCGTTTCCCGGGATGCTTCACACGTTTCGTCCGGCAAACTTGTGGCCGAGTCAGGGTAAAAATGGGATTCCCACCCTCTGGAGGCATCCCGCAGAGTCTGAGTGCCAAAATTGTAAAGTATAGCACTCCCGTAGACAATGTCAAAAAGAATATCCAGGGGCCAATCCGAGTAATTTGCTGGCATTCTGACCAGTGATCCTGAAGAGATTGTCCGATCACCAAAACGTTCTTCCTTGCCAGGAACAAAAAGGTGTGCAGTGCATATTTTTGTTTCCGATTGTGACAACTGTGGGCTGATGTCGGCACTGGCCATGGCGAAGTTAGGGGTCTAATTGTCAAAGGCATCAGGTACCAGTTAAACAAGATGAAGTGATTACGTACAATCAATAATGCAAAGTCTTTACCAAAGTTAGGATGAGCAATCCGGTTTAACAGTATGCCGTTCCGAACATTGTTAATTTCAGTCACTACATCGTTCTCCTCGGGGTCACGACTTCGATGGCGAGTATATCGTTCAATATACTGCACGCAATGAGTAGGGAATCAAGGGTGAGTTATGAAAATGAATACGCACCTCGTTCCCTTTGCTATGTCGCAGGAGATGCGTAGCTTCAACAGTATCCATGCCTGTCAAAACACATGTTCCATCCCGAGCTGCAACCAGGCGGCGGAATTCGTTTCTCCCGGGTGTAGCAACGCTGGAAGTGAGCGTAGTTCGCTCCAGGAGAGGGTCGATTGGGTACATTCTATTCCTCTCATCGTCACTCATGTGATAGTAGAGATCCATGGATGTGGATGGAAGGTCATTGTTACATATCACATGGTCCTGCGAGTCCGGCTTGGTTGAAAGAACGCCTTGCGCTCCAACGACGACGCCGGTGGCATATCGAATCCACTTGTAGGGATTTCGTGCAAACTGCATCTCATTGAGCAGATCAACTGGGAAGGTAAGGATATGGGTCCACGCCCATCCGGGGGATCGAGGGTCACGACGGAACATAGCATGTACTCGGATCTCTGGGCTTTCAGTCATGATGGACCAGCTGTAGTATGAATCAAGGTAGGGCAATAGGGAGGTCCGTGGATGATCACATGGGCTTGTCAGTCAGATAATCTGTGTCCTGTAAAGTGTCAGAAGTTGGCTAAGAAATGTCTGATTATGGTGACGAAGAGTGATGAGGCTTACCTGGCAATGAGACGAGCTGTGCTACACAGGCGTGCAGGATGGCTGAGAGATTATATTGATGCGGCTGAATGCGACGAAGAGTGGTGCGACCTACCTGTGAGACGAGCGAGACACGGTACTCAGCCATGCGACGAGCAGATTCAGGCGACGCCGAGTGTGCGAGAGCGGGCTATATACAAGGTGGGCGCGACAGTGAGCTCGAAGATAGAGGGGCGTGTTCAAATCGTGGCAAACAAGGCCACTGATCATGATGGGAAAGTGACAAACAAAGCACAACCTCGGCTACATTCGAAGACGTCAGTCCATGACTGACGAGGGATATCGAGACAAGGACTTCCCGAGAAGTGTTCCCATGTGAGTACATATCATTGACCTGTAGTCCAACTCATTCAGGGGCGTAAATTTTGAGAAGACTGTGTAGATAGGCCATTAGCGAACCACCGAAAACACGAAAGATAGCATCGTGGGGCTTTGGATTGTCACTGTACCAGCCTTGATGTAAGAGCAAAGTACTAAGTACCGATGTCGTCAGACGGGCCTGCGTGAAGTGACACCTTGCTGAGATCACGCAACAACTGCATAGCTACATCGTGCGGACGTCTTGCCCGACTGAATGCTTGAAAACGCTGGAAAGATACACTGCGGAACCCCGGATTGTCATTGTACAACATATTGAACTATCCACCTTGCTACTAATCACGTACAACAAGCACTTGTTTAACGAACCTCAAAGACGAACATTGGACTAGATGACACCAGCCAGAACAGCCTTGTGAACCAACGCAATATGCTCATCGAGCAAGTCGTGATCAGGTCCCTCGTCCACGGCCGTCGAACTGGTGGTCCACTCGACATTCTCACCCCAGAGTTCCGTGAACTTCTTCAACTTCTCATCCTGACCAGTGAGCTTGAGATACTCGTACACGGCCTTCCAGGCGCTGTCCAGCGCACCAACGACCCAACTATATGAAGGCGGCCAATTAGGGTTCATCCCTTTCGTCCTGCTCTAGTAACACTCACCCGTGACGAGTACTAATGGCCTCGCCCGCAAAGTGCAAGCAATCGTTGGCTGCAGGAACGTTGAGCGAAGCATACAAGTTCTCAAACTCGCCAGGTGAGAAGTTGGCGAATGCGCCTGATCGCAGAACAAAAATCCGTCAGTCCTCGGAGGATGGCGGGTGGGATTGACAACGAACCCATTGAATATTCGTCAATGTTCCAATTCTTGACATGGAAGTTCTCGCCCTCCGCCAAATCATTGACTAGAAAAGAGTACGTGATGTCGTAGTTATCGTTCACGCCGTAATGGGCCTTTGCGAGGTTGCGAAGAACGAGCTCCTTGAGAGCCTCCTTTTCTGGCTTCAAGGCAATGGCGCCGAGGCGAGACGCATCAGTCGTCCAGGTGTAACTGGCGATGAGCACCTTGGACGGATTTTCAGTAGTTCCGTAAGACGGGTAGACGATGGTGCGGATGGGGAGATCGGTGAAGGATTGGCCACCGAAAATGCCCAATTTCGTGAACCACCAGTCCGACTTGAAGTGTACCGCAATCTTGATCGAGGGGTCATAGTCCAATGCACGCAAGGCGTTCCTCTGCATGACATTCAGTCCAGCAGCACTCAGGTCAACGGTGCGAAGAACAGTAAGAGGAAGTGTGGAAATGACGTGATCGTAAAATTTCGTTTCGGACCCATTGACTGTGACTGCGACGTTCGGGTATTGGATCGTTGTCCTGTCATTGTCGTCGTCAACGATCACAATTTCACCAGAATCGGTGACCTTTCTTTTCGCGAGGATGGGTATCTTTTTCTTCGAGTAGCGAACTGGGAAGGTGAAAGTCGTAAAGGCTTCGCTGATAGCTGTAACTCTCTTGCTGAATTTGACGAGAGAGCCCTTCGACTTGAGATAATCTTCTATCTTCTTCGACAAAGTCTCCGACCCGCCCCTATGCGCCAGGTAAGATACCTCGACCCAGATCTTTAATCAGGAACACACTCACTTGAAACACTTCCAATCGACGTCTCCAAAGTCACTGTCGCCGACATTGGCGAAGGCAAACGCCGAAAAGACAGACCCCGTCAACGCGCGGTTATATCCACCACTGCTGCTTTGAAGAAGGTTAACCCAGTTGATGATGTCGTTGGAAAGGTGTTGCGGGGGAAGCTTCAGGGAATAGCTCGGGAGATACTTTGACGCCAAGTATCCACGAACGGAGTATGCATCGTTCTGCATCATCACGGCCCAACCATCCTTTGTACCCTTTTCAAGATCGTTGATCAAGATCCTGACGAATGGATCGATGGCGTCACGGTGAATAGCATCAGCACCTGCTGCGATGTAAGCAGAGGAAACGCCCATAGCCTCCGCTTTGAACCCGGAAGGGTCTTTGACGCCGCCAACCTTTTGATGAACATCGTTGAAGTAGTAGAAGCAGGGACGGTTGGGATCGCGAGCGGTGTAGTAGAAGGGTATGAGCTGCTCCCTGAGGGGGTCTGAACCTTGGTTCAGCGGTCCGTACTCGGTCAACTTTGCCAATCTCCTCATCGTCCCGTTCTTATACTCCCCGCTCTCATCCTTCTTCGGGAGTGGGAAACGCATGGCCCCCTCTTCCTAAGGTACAAACTAATATCAGTGTCCAGAAATCCATTGCAAGACCCGATAAAGCATACATAATAGTCGTACTCTCCTCCGCCTGGAAATTTATAAGTTTTAAGACGACCACCAGTACGGTCTGAGGCCTCGAGAATTTCGTATTCGATATCGAGGGAGTCGAGGATCAATGCAGTATAGAGACCGCCAATACCAGCGCCGAGGATCCCGACCTTTTCCCGAAGTACGAGGCGGAGCTTGTCATCGGCGATGTCGAGGGGATCAAGCTGTGTCTTGTCAGCTTTGATCTTAGGAAGTTTTTTGAGGAGGGCGGCATGATGCTCTTCGAGAATAAGTTTGCCATAAAACGCTAGCGGATCACCGCGAAAAGGTAAGGTCGACATTGGTTACAGTGGGCTCCTGGGAGATGCTTCGTGGCGGGTGGCATCATGAACTTGACCTGTTTTATATACGTTGACCTGGCCGCGGCGACGACAACCCCTTGGCCGTCATGTGGAGATTAGACGTGGAAGCCCTCCTGGATGAAGCCATCCGATCTGTGGCGTCGTCCTGGGCTGCGTGTGATCAGTATCAGAATAGAATGCGAAGAAGTGTCCATCAGAATCAGCAAGCCTGTCTTGAAAATGACCAAAAACGCAAATGATAACTCACAAATGTGGCAGAGACGATGAAGATTCCGGAATTGGCTAGCACAGGATCAGTGCATGGGGTTTGTCCGGAACGCCCATTGCATGAGAAAATTGCAGACCCTGATCAAGGACCATTTGAGTATCCGAGTATCTCACACGCACATTGTGATGCAGAGTATGATGGCGATTGTCAATGATAACCCTCAACGTTCAACACTCACCAGTTATGTACGAGGGTGGAACAAAGTGACCCTTGTGATCACAAGGGCTACTAGTCAAGTTCTATTCTTTGTCGTGCACGGGTGCTTCCGTGTGAGCAGTGTGAGAAAATTTTGACGGGAAACATGGTCGAGGCCTATGCCTTGGGCACGAGGCTATCGGCTTCTTCCGATATCTATTGCGATTCAGCGCTGTGTGGCAAAGGGTGCCTTGCCATGACATGCGGAATGGAAGCAGAAAAGTGCTGTCACATTCACTGGCGTCCATCTCAACGTGATTGCCTGTTGCCATCGAACGTTCCGCACCCAGCAGGAAGCGAAGGAACAATATCAAACCTTGCTCTGATGATTCGAACGGAACTGGTGCAACAGGCTGGGATCTCGGGATCTGGGGTGCTGCGGTCCATTTCTGGTTTCATGTGCAAGGTTTTACCATTGACAGGCACATGTTGGATCCACCGGTAAGGTGCTCCAATTTGGTCTGACCGGTCTTGTGATGATGGGTATTCGAAGCGTGTCGCCTCACATGCCATGGAAGTAGCATCACCCACTCTCGAGATGCTATCGCAAATTGATTGATCTTTATCTCGAGAAACATCCTACGCATGTGTTTGCATGGATTTATGCCTCAGCACTTCCCCGAAATTCAAAGGTGTCACCCTTCCGCGCGATGATCAAAGGCCGCCTCGAGATTTGTGCATTGTCCGCGGGCAGGAGAGGCTTTTCGTAACGCCAGCTTAATTACCTTTATACTTGAGATTGTGACAACGATAGTGTCTTCGGTGCAAGGATGCTTGGGAAGTGTACAAACGGACAAATCATTAGAGGAGGAACACAAGAATTGAGCTATCACCTTGCGATGATGATACGAAGGCGCCATCAAATGACACAACCACCATACAGAACGCCGCACCGGTCGCAATGCTTTTCAAGCTCGCTTGACAGTCAAAGACAAAAATGATGCGGAGTGTCATAACATGTTGAATGCGATGTAGGATAATATAATGCATCATAATCATCAACGCAGTGGAGCACATCCGGAGGGAGGACAAGAAGCCTGAGTGCGTCGAGATGGGAGCGTATGCACGAACCTAAAGACAGCATTTATAAAGGTATATGTGATAGACACTTACAGAGGAGGATTAGGTTGTTTGCGAGCTAGTCAATAACCCTACTGGTGACAGACTCGTGGGAATTACATGCAGGTACAACGGGAACCGACCAAACTACTTGAAACTAGTCGCCCACAACATGCTATAGATCCATCTGAGGACCGTTCCGCATTGAGTTCCTCAGCCTCCTACTCAAATTCAACGTGCTGAGCCCGTGAGCGTCATAAAATGTTTGTTCTTTTTGGAACTCAAACTCACCGCTCTATAGTAACAGTGCTCTAACTTGTAGCTGGTCTTCCCATGCTGTCATGACAGTGTTGTGGAGTCTCAGTCTTTTTCTTTTCTGACGTCTACTCCAGAGTAGCACTGGTAAATTTCGCAGCCCCGCCAACACGCGCGGCGGATTCTCCGAAGTACGTGTGCAATTCCTAGATCTCCTGTGTAATCTAATGCCAACCAACAGTGCTCGAGGATGTTTCATTGACACATATGGCGTCGTGCTCCTTGGGGGACGCCCCAGTCAATCCAAAGGGTTGTTGGATATGCGCTCAAGGATGTGGGGAGGACCCACTTGGCTCACATACCATCAGGTAACGCGAGTGACATTGATTCATCAGTGATTATCCGTCAATTTTCCACAGCCTATGTCTAGTGCCTTTTCAGATCCAGCCTCGTTACTAGATTACAGCAGCTTGATTTTCTGGCTCTTGTAGTTGGTATCGTGGGGCGAAGCACCAAGCCTGACAATCTTAGAATAGAAGACCAGTAATCGGGAAAATTGTACGAAGCAAACCAAGGAGCTCCTCTTGCAAGTCGCCCAAAGTCGGTTCCTGCTCCGTCGACCCGGTGGGCTGCTCCCTCGACCCGGTGGGCTGCTCCCCGGTTTGCTCTTCTGCAGCTTCTTCAACCTCCTCGGTGGTACCCTGTGCTGCAGGCGCAGTTGTCGCAGCAACCCACTCAGTGTTCCTACTCCAAAGCCTCTCGAACTCCTCCAACTTTACAGTCTGTTTGGTGAGCAAGAGGTACTCGCGCAAGGCTCTCCAGCCACTGTCGAGCGCACCGACGACCCAGCTATGTGACGGGGATCAACTAGGGTTCATTTGCATCGTTCGATATGACTTACGCGTGACGGATACTCACGGTCTCGCCTGCAAAGTGCAAGCAACCTTTTGCTGCTGGAAAACTGAGCGCTGCATAGAACCTCCCAAACTCGCCAGGCGAGAAGTACGGAAATGCGCCTGTTCATAAAAGCTGTCAGTGGAGAATGGCGGCAGGATGGGAAACGGACCCATTGCATATTCCTCATTGTTCCAATCTATGACATGGAAGTTCCCCTCATTCGCCAGGTTACCCCCCGATTCCCTACCTGCCAGCTCGTCGACCAGAAAACTGTATGTGACCTCATTGTTACCGTTCACGCCGTGATGGGCCTCAGCGAGGTTGCGAAGCACAAGCTCCATGAGTGCCTCGTGATTTTTGGAGGCAAGAGCAGTGATGCGGAGTGCATCAGTTGTCCAGGCGTAACTGGCGATGAGGACCTTGGATCCTGCATCTCCCGCGCCACCATAAGATGGATAGACGATGGTGCGGATGGGGAGGTCTGTGTACGACTGACCGCCAACAATGCCGAGTTTACTGTACCACCAGTTCGTTTTGAAGCGTATCGCAATCTTGATCGCAGGTCCATGGTCCAGCGCACGCAAGGCGTTCTTGTGCAGGGAAATCAGACCCGCTTTCCTCAGGTCGAGGGTGCGAAGAACAGTCAGAGGGAGAGTGGAAACAACGTGACCGTAAACTTTGGGCGTGCCAGACCCCTTGACGGTGACTTTGACACGCGTGCATCGTTCGAGTATCCTGTAAGGCGAGTTGTCCCCCGCTATATCAATCTTGACCACCCCAGTAGGCAGAACTGTTCTCGTCGCGTTGGAGGGAATGACTCTGCCCTTGTAGTTGCTGGGGACGAGGAAATACGTAAGAACTTCATCGATTGCTGTAACCCTGTGAGATTTTTTGATTGAATCGGGGTGCTGCCCTTCGAGATAGCCATGTATCGCGTTCGACAACGTCTCTGACCCACCCCTGCATCGCGAAGTTAGCTCTATCGACCCAGAGCAAGAAAAAAACTCACACGAAGCACTTCCATTTGAAATCGTCGGAATCGTTTCCCAGATTGGCGAATGCCATCTCCGAAAAAACCGCCTCGGTCAATGCGCGGTTATATCCGCCACTACTACCTTGGAGAAGGTTACAGCAGTCGATGACGTCGTTGGGAAGGGGGCGAGGAGGAAGGCGGAGAGAATTGCTAGGTCGATACTTTGACGCCATATAGCCACGCATGGAGAGGGCATCGAATTCCTTCATCACTGTCCACCCATCCTTCCTTCCAGGCGTTCCAAGGTCGCGTTTGAGTATATCGATGAATGGCTGGACGACATCATTGTGGACAGCGCTAGAGGCTAGCTCAATGTATGCATCGTCAATGCCCCAAGCCTTCGCGTTAAAGTCTGAAAGCTTTAGCGTCTCGCCCACTTGATGATGAACACCATTGATGTAGTAGAAAGTTGGGCGTGATCCATTGGCGACCTTGTAGTGGTAATCTATGAGCTTGTCCTTCAGGCGCCCGCCGCCGCCTGGGTTCAGCGGCTCGTATTCGATCAAATTTGCCAATCTTTTCATGGGCCCATTTTTATACTTTTCTGTAGCTTCATCCCGCAACGGAAGTCTGTAGCGCATGGCTCCCGCATCCTAAAGTACCCAATACTTTCAGTGTCGACAAAGCGGATGGGAGTACTGATAGAACGTACATAATAGTCGTGCTCTCCCCCGCCGGTGAATTTATGGGTTTTGAGGCGACCGCCAATGCGGTCAGAGGCCTCGAGAATTTCGTATTCGATACCGAGAGAGTCTAGGATCAACGCCGTATAGAGACCGGCAATGCCAGCGCCGAGGATCCCGACCTTGTTGTCAAGCAAGAGGGGGAGGTTGTCTATAGGATCGGAACCAACAAAGGAGGAGTCGGTGGCGAGTATCTTTTTAATGCGGTCAATTTCGTCTTCGACAATGAATCTGCCGTAGCGCGCAAAGGGATCATGGTCCAAAGACATGGCAGGTAGAATCGAGATCGGCTTGAAAGGGACTTTTTGCGGGTGCGGTCCATCCTGAATCGACCTAGCAGCTATATATACGTTGACCTACCTTTGGCGATAATAATCTCTCTATTGCGGTGTCAAGTTCAAACAGGGAGTTGGAGCCCTATTGTGGCCTAATCCCTGTGGCGTTGCTTGGAGCGGTACGCGTGACCCATTATCCATACAAAATGAAGAGGCGAAGAATTTCCATACCATGAAAATATCTCGCCGACGGCTGAGTTCCACCTAATAGTATCCTCGCCTCGAGGACCGCCTCGAGGCCGGTTCAACTCGCTGGTCTGACATTGCCACAAAAGGAGCGGATTAATTTCATACTCCAAAGTCATGAACATCCTGTTAACTGATGCGCCATAAGCCCGCGGGTTGCACTAGGAGAAGGCATTTACTTGGTTGTGCCAATATTCGGATGATACTATGGATTCAAAGTTTGGGATTATATAATCGAGATTCGTCCGAACTTCAAGCGATGCGCCGTTTTCACCTGCTGTTCTACTCCCAAGGGGACTTCCGGTCTGACAGGGGGCTGAGTATGCTAACTGCAACCCTCTAACCTGAACTTTGATAACGCGTCATGCGGCCGCCACTCAGATTGGATCTTGAGCGTGCTATCTTTGACTAAAGTAGGTTCCCAGTACCATTTCTCGTCACCACCGCTGAGAGTTGGACGGATCTGCACCACCAGCCAGGCCGGAATCTCATTCATTCAGATTTTGCGACACTCGGAAAAACCCACATGGCTTTTTATGGTTTTGCCCAAGGAGCAAATTTTCCGTCGAACTTTGGGCTCACACGGACACGTATGACATGCGGCATTGCAGAAGGGTGCTGCCATATCTAGTAACGTCCATCTTATCGTGATCACTATTAAATGGCCAGCGCTCGGCGGAGCAGCGATAGGGATCATTCTCGAATTTCGTCTGAGGGCTGTGATGATGACAGTGATGTGCCATTATAATTACGGACCCTTGGATCTCCGCTTCCTCGAGATCTGGGGTGCTGTAGACTGCAATACAGCTCTCGCCTCACTTACGCCTGAACTCAAATAATTGACCATCTTCTCCGGTGAATGGCTTGATCCTTATCTGTTTGTGTTTGGTTGGTGAGATTACGTCTGCGTCACATACGTTTGCATACTTTTGACTGCTCCCCTCCTGCCGCGGTCCATACTTCAAGAGCTTCGGCGTCAGCCGCAATCCTAGAAATAATATGGTCGATAGGTTAATAAAATATGCAGACACTGCTCTCCATATGTGCTACTCACAGGTGGTAACGTGTGTTATTGAGGGGAATTAGGTGCCACTTTTGTGCACCCTGGGCCTGATTGATCGCAGTGACGGCGTCGCGATCCTTGCCGGTGTGCGAGTAATCGCCTACACCGAGGTGCGTTTCACCGCCTCCTTCAATTGACGATACTGTATCTGCTGTCCACTGTTAGTGACGTGAGTCTTGTTCGCTCGTTGGAGACCAGGAAACAGAATACAATGGAAGTAACACCAAGTCGAACATATGGATTATCCTCCCAGAGGCCGATGGGAGCTCCGTGGAGTTTCGAGTGGAGCGCGTAAGACATTGGAAAACCGTACGAGATGTGACGACGTTGGGGATGGGATTGCTGCTGACTTTATACCCTCGAAAAGCTCCCACATTATGGGTAAATAATAACAGTCTTAATGCACTGAGTATTTCCCAAGGTTCCACTCACTGAGGTGACGAGTCTCTCAATTGGAGAAAAGGTAAATGCTCGGGAGTACCATCTCATTTCCGAATGGGGCCAGCTGTACCCCAGAATGTTCAGCACGGCTCATATCTGTCAGGGCCTCACAAGAACAGGCATCGATAAGAATGCTGCCGTGAAGCTAGAAACAGATAGCAAAAATAGTTATTGACTGACCACTTGTTTACAGATCGCAAGGAGACGAATCCGGGTTTCTGTGGCGGGCTGTCTAAAGGCGATGAACGTGGACTCCACATCCGCTGCTACTGGCGATCGCAGGTATCTGGCTGTCATCTTGATTTATGCACACCCAGACGTGTACCTCTGATACTAAGCCACCGCCTTCCGAAATCGGAATGGATCTATCCCTTACCATAATACCAAATACTTGTCGATGGTGGTGCCGGGAGCCCGGAGAATTCCCGAGGAAGCAAGAAACATCATCTTTCACCGTGATCATCACCAATGGATGATTGGACGATAGACATGCAACGATTGGCTGGCATGAAGAAATATTTTCTTCTCCAGGAAATCCGGAATACTCCCACATGTGTGTCCTTTATCCGCCGCAAAATTGGTCCCAAACCCACTATCGAAATGCATATCAAGACGAGCTCCTGACTCGAAGACAATCTTGTGCTGGGGTGAAATAGACCTGTTGCGAATACGCTGCTTCAACGGCGATAATCTCTCCGCTGGAGTGCAAAGTTCAAACAACGGCTCCGAGCTGTGTTGAACCCAAACCCCGGCTCTTCAGGCCTCAGGCGTCATAGTATGGTCAATACTGAAGGATTATAATCGTCAGTATTCATCACTGCAAATTTGCTGATGGATGACTCGCAGATGATCTGGGGGCTAAATGAACCCTGGTAGCGATATCGTATATTGCATGATCGTAAGCACCACCGACACCGAGCACCATCCCAAGCCCACCAACAAGACTTAAAATGGAAGGACTTGGAGAGGGGTTCCCGAGCCAATCACCACCCGACATTTATGCAGGTGAGCGCTGTGACCAAATAAGAAATCAGAGCAAAGTTAGTTTTCATAGATGAAGATCAAGGCAGCAACAGCCGTGGACTCGATTGAGCTCTTGGTCTATTATCTGGAAAGAACCATGGCTTGCCAAATGCACACGTAAGACGGCGAATGGTAACCGATGGTCAGGACCAGGGTGCTGCGTGGCATCATGATTGGCACGCCCAACGGTTGGATAGGAGATTGCCTGAGGCTTCACGTGCACAGCTCACCCTCGAGAATTCCCAAACCACAAACGTAGCAAGATTAAACCACAGCAGCTCACCTTATCGTCACTGTAGCGCGAAGAAGACGGATAGTGTGTGACGATAGTTGCTTGGGCGCATCAACCTTGTGTACACAGAACGGATCCTGTGATCGGAGGACTGACAATAAAAACCGTACCTCGGAGGCCCTGCATCTAAAGATACGCGAAATGAACGAGAAATGCGTGCCTAATGTGATCCTCAGCGAGTCCGAGCTTGCTGGCCCCGTCGTCAGTTATGGTTGAACATGAGCGTACCGCAGCTGGAGACTCTGCAAAGACGCACTTGCTCGGTTTCTTGGTCGGCATGCACATCTATATCTATTATATATGATTTTCGTTTTCGGTAGCGAGAGACAAAGAAAATACGAACGAGTCGTCGAGTGCGCATATGAGAAGATGTAATAAAAGTAATCAGTGTTTCCATGGACCGTTTTCGAGCGTCGGTCAACGCCAGGTGAGTACATAACCAAGCATATAAATCCTACTCGTACACATGGTGTTGCGGGGTAAAAAGGAAAGAAAAAAGTGGTGAAACAGAAATGAAGTGAAGAAAAGGAAATCTAATAGCAGAAACAAACAGATGAGTGAACACAACAACAGAAAGCAAACGGGAATCTATGGCATGATGAGATGAACATGATACAAAAAACGCGTGGTGGTAACCATAAATGCATGAGTGTGTATTGTGCATTGGTTGGGAATATCGGCCATTTCACTCTCCCCCCCCGCCAGCGAGTTCGAGAATGAGACGACAGGCGATGTCCATGAAGACAAACGGCGAGAGGATTTCGTCCTCCTTGACCGCATGGCCATCCTTGATCGATCGTCCATCGGAACTTGTCTCGGGCAGCAGGATATCCGGGTTCGCCATGTCGAATTTCCCAGCACCCGGTTCCGTGGATGCCTTGTACGTCTTCTTGTGGTGAAAGTCGACCAAGTAATTGATCGAATCTACCATGTAGAGCTGTAGGTTCATGAGCACCTGCAACGTCAGGTCAGCATCAACGAAATCGCCGTTATCTCGTGAGCACGTACCACCACATCTTCAACCCTCGCTCGTGTCTCTATGAAATACACGCTCGCAGCTGCGCGCAGATCGACAGTGTCGCACCCATCCAGCTCTTTACTACGCTCGATCCTGGTACCGTCCGTGTTCGAGCGCAGTCGTTGCGGCAGAATACCACCCAACCCTCCAAGGTTCCGTTTCTCCTTCCACTCCATCCCAAGCATCTTGAGTGTGCGGTATATCTCCAACATGACCTCCATCGGCGGTGACCGGCTCCGAATACCAAAATGCCACTTCGTCCGGTGTTGCTTCTTTTCCTTGACAGGCCACTGGCGTTTCGCGTTGGCATACGAAGTAAGATGGTGTTCCAAAGGATGGTCAGCAGTCGGAAGAGACGAGTTGAGGACGGCAAAATTGTTGATTTCACCATCGACAGGGGGTGTCGAGAAATCCAGTCCATCATCAATGTCATCATCGTCATAGTCGCCATTAAATTCTGCATCAAATGGATTATCTTCCAGATCGCCCGTTGGCGATAGTCCGCTTGGCGATACCGTATTCCTAGGCTAAGATCCGATGGTGAGCAAAAGACGATGACAACAAAAAAATGGTTTGGTAGACTGACGTCCATGGCTGCCAATTTGGCATCGCGCTCCTGTTCCTCGAACTCTGCCACTAGACATCGTCAGCTAGGGTTCCGAGAAAAATGGCAACACTCACGGTCTCTTCCCGCCCTACGCTTATCGCGTAGCAGCAGGTAAGCCACCTTGACGGCGTTCCCCTGAACACCGTCGTCCCGCCGCAGACATTCCCAAATGTCCTCCTTGTCCACTTCGTCCATCCTCGTCGCGAGCTCATCGATGACATCTTCTTCAATCCGGCCCAATCCTTCGATGATCTCGAAATCCAACGCCTTTGCAGGCGTCACTAGCGATGAGAGCGTGCCAAGAACAGGACCAGGGGGCGGTGGAAGAGGCGTAAGGTAACGTTGAAGATTAGTCGTGTAGAACGGATGCTGCGTGATCTCGGGGACAGTTATCCGCTTGACGGGATCCACCGCTAGCATCGCATTGATCAGATTTCGCGCATCAACGCCGACATCGCTTGGCATATGGTACGACCCCTCTACCAAGCCTTTTTGTTGAGTAACCGAATAAGAAAAGGTTATAAAAGAGTACGTACGACTAATTTTCGTGAAAAGGGTCTGGACATCGTCGTCTTCGAATGGAAGTCTTCCACAAAGCATGACATAAAGAATGACTCCACAGCTCCATACATCGATCTCCGGACCTGTGTAGAGGCCACCCCGAATGACCTCTGGAGCGGCGTAATTCGGACTGCCACAGCTCGTCTTTAAAAAATCGCCGTCCTTGATCTCGTTTGAGAGACCAAAATCGGCAATTTTGACATTGAGGTCGTCATCCAGGAGGACGTTCTCCGGTTTCAAATCTCGATGGACGATCTTCAATTTGTGGCTGTACTCGATACCGGAAATGAGTTGTTGAAAAAATTTTCGAGCGCGTGGCTCGGGCATACGACCGTTCTGGACGATGTAGTTGAAGAGCTCGCCTCCGGCGTATTCGAGAACGATGATGATATCGGTCGGTGTTGATATAACTTCGTATCTACGTGTCACGCGTGTGTCACAACAAAGGGGTACATGAAGGTAACACGGATGTGGACATACAGCTTGATGATATGCGGATGCCGGAGAGTACGCATGTACTCGACCTCGCGCTGGACCCGGGTCTTGGTTTTCGTCATGTGGATGACGGCCTTGGAGATGTACTTCATGGCGACCCTTTGTCCAGTGATGGTATGTGTTGCCACTGCCAGAATCGGAGAGAAAAAGGGAAAGAGGCATCAACCGGGAAAGTAGGGACGATCGCCAGCAGTTATGGACGTACTCTTGACTTTGCCAAAGGTGCCTTCGGCGATGTCACTAGTGACGATGTACTCCCCGAGCTTCGAGGCGGGATACACCGTGGACTTGTCGCTCATCTGGAAACGCCGTCAAGGATGTGTCGTTGTCGTCGTCGTTGCCGGAGGTGTGCTGACTGGAAAAAAGAAATCGTTGCAGTCTTGGAGAGGTTACGTACGCTTCCGGGGTCCCAGTCCAAGATTATATAAACTCGAGGACCCCAGCGCATGCATCACGTGCGTCTGATTCCTTGGAGGATCCAAGCATTCCATCATCCGTCCCTGCAGCCTTCTTTCATCGTCCGTTCCTTGAATTCGATCGATTTATTCGTTTGCATTACGACCATGAAAAGTAAAAGCACGACCAAGACGGGATTCAATTTAGCATGGTTATGATATCATCGCCTGATCGATCCAACACAATAGCCATTGTTCAGAGTGACTTCGGGACGGATCAAGGGATCCATCCATGTCAGGCTAAACAGTTGAACCGTGCATGGATACTTGGCCCAAGAAATGAAAATGTCCCAAATTACTTGGGCAATTCCTATGAAAGGTGACACGCCACCGCCACAACCTGAACCATACGCCGTTCTAAACCAACCCACAACTCGCCAACGCGTCCAGTGTACATAGCCAGGACCCCCCGTATACCATCGCCTCCTCCCTCCCGACCGCGATGCGCCGCGCTCAAAGCGTCCGCACCTATCCCCGTACATCTCTCAACCTCACCACCCACACCGACGACCTCTCCACCCTCCGCGAAGACGACTCCATCGAAGACACGCTCCGCAAACAACTCGTCGAAAAAGACCGCGAAAACGACAAGGTCTGTCCTTCTCTTCGATGCACCTCATTCCCCTGACACCCCTCTAGCTCCAATCCACCATCCTCTCCTTCCAAACTCAACTCGCCTCCAGACCCCCCATCGAAACAATCCAATCCCTCGAAAAAGAATACAAAAACCTAGACCTCATCCTCCAAGGCACACAACGCGAAAACGAGCGGTGCATGGCCGAACTCGAACGCGTCCGTATGCGCGAGCGCATGCTCGAACAAGCATTGGCCAAGTTGGCCGGTGAGAATTGGCAGGTTAGGTCCCGTCTTTTTGGCGTGGCGTTGGCTGACAGACGCAGACGGTGTTGAATATTGGACCCCCGTCGGCGACGTTTGTCGCGCGCGCTATGGGAACGTCGTTCTTGAATCGGATGACTGCGACACCCCCACCGCCATCTGAGGCTTCCGATTCCCCTTCTGCGGCGTCGCAGGCTTCCATCGAGGCAACTCTCTCTCGAATGGAGCAAATGCGCCTCTTGGTGCTCGGGATGGAACAGCGCATGCAGGAACGTGAGGAAAAGTTGACGAAATCGATTGAACGCGCCGAGGTTCATGAAGGGAAATTCGAGAAGTTGAGAAAGGAAGTGTTGCCCACCAAAGTAGCGGCATAAAGGCACAGCAAACAAGTTGTATTCATGTTCATGCATTTCCGTTTTCCCCTTGTCACCATTTTGTATTCTAGGACGACATCTATACCTCCCTGCATAGCTGGATAAACCAACACGACGGACAATTATTGTACTTTAACACACTTGCGGCAGTATATTGCAACGTATACAAATGACAGTGGGTCGTAGTATAAACGTGTGATGGACATGCGGTGTAATAATAGCTGGACGTGACATGATGCAATTGACTGATTGACAGGATAGCTGCAAATTCTAGCGAACGTTGGAAAGGAAATCGAGGAAACATGAAGCGCACTTCAGCTTTTTGAGCCCAGCATGAATGAGGGCGATACGAAACAAGGAAAGTCGAGCTGATGGCGCATGGTAAATGGTAAAAGAAACGCACACTGGATTGGTGCAAATAAGCATGGATCAAATAACAAATGATGGTTCAGAGTTCGATGCAAAGATTGTTCGTTTGTGCAATGCGGAATACAAGCTCGGTGCGGCGGAGTCGTAGTGCGGCGTATAATCGAAGTAGGATATTTGCGTATTTCAATCGTCGTAAGGAATGTGGTTATGAAAATGCTTGGTCGAATATGGTAGTTGCAGTTGGAGCGAAGCCTGCAAGATCGATGCGGAAGATGGTTCAGCCCGCGTAGTGCATAAATTCATGTTTGGTTTCCAATCTGCGGCAGGATCCAGGCTGTGCAGACAGCAGATGCAGTTGCGAGAAATGCCATGAACAAGATGATTGATGTCGGAATCGATGGCCTAGTGACTCAGTAGCCATAATAGGCGCGCTTGCGGGGTTGTCAGTTATGAAAGGCTGCAAGAGTAATTCAAGAGATCGTAACGAACCATCCTGTCGCTGCGTGAAAGGTCAGACCATGATCCAAACATTCGTAAAAAAAGAGGGCATACAAGAGCCAAATGACCTTGGATCCCGTCTTGCATCCACGCAGTGTCACGATATGCCCCCTGATACACTCGTAGAGCATCGTACGTTGATCCTTGTCAGCCTGAAGTATATCGAATGACTTGGTTGCCATGCTTGAAATGCAAACAACTTGCCTGGGGTAGTACATTTGCGATGAGCTGGCTGCCCGTAACGGACAAGGCTAGGTCCACGATCATAGCACGACGGCCACTGGTGCAGTGGCATGGGTGAGTCGCTCAAGGGAAGTAGATGCAACTAACCCTTTCGCCGGCTCGCACATCCTTTTCACGATCCTTGCGAGCGTCTCAGGGCCGGTCTCCTTGAACGCCTTGGTGACCGACTTGAATCCCTGTTCGTTGGTTGCATAGTCGAGCAAGTCGGCGATCAAGTGATCAAGACACATCTGACGGTGTTTCGCGGACCCATGTTCCAGAACTAATTAGTATTGCATCAGTACTCTGTATTCCACGTTACCCGTGGACGCGCACTATGTTGGATGCAGTATGACCCCCATTGGTTCTTAGCGATCTCACCAAAGATAGCGGGTCCCTGATTTAATAGTTCATCAATGATACCATCTTTGGCAGATTCCTCGAGGTTTTCAAACGCGTGCTGCGGATAACTGAGTAACCATAATTTACGCGACAATGTCAGCCAATGACGTTACCTGAACGACAAGGGACCCGGTTTCATGGCATGCAAGCGAGGCCCACTTGCCTTTGAGCGACTTATTGACACTTGCGGATTTGAAGCTGAGCTTGTACGAATGTTCCAGAGTGGGAAAATACAACTTACTAGGCGAAAATTGGCGGCGCAGGAGGGGTCCAGCTCAATTCCATAATCTAGACGTTCGGTTATTACGCGTAGTTGAGGAATCTTGATATGGCAATATTACCTTGCTCCATACGTGAGACGCATGCTTGTTCACCAACGTCAACGCAGGATCGCCAAGAAGAAGCTCTGACACGATCAGCAATCTGATGTCTTCCTCGCAGTCAAGCGCCTTTTGGAGTACGTGGCACCCGTAACAGTTGGTGGCAAGTTCAACCACTCGGCCTCTGTACGTTTGCCTGGATACGTGAGACGTAACGGAACACGGTGGTGACACGGACCTCATGCAACCCACGATCTTGCGTCGCTCTTCGGCAGTCGCAGCGGCCTCTAAACATCGTTGAACGGCCCAGTTCCCAAATCTACGTGATACCATCAGTTAGGAGTGCGTATATCGTAACAAGCGGTGACAACGAAAAGTACCGATGGGACATCATTTCGAAGCCGCGGGCACATATGGCATCAATAATCTTATGGCGTTCTTCCAAGTCCGCAACTTTGAGTTTCTGTTGGAGAAAAATCGATGCTTGCTGATCCGAGGATTTGATAATACGTGCTACGAAAACGTGATAAGGCGGAGACGAGGAGGGGTGAAGAAGCGACAAAAAGTTGATTGGCTGGGTGAAAAAAAAAATACACAAGGACATATTAGTTGTCATTTATTTTATGCGAAGGAAAAATGTCGTGCCTCGTGGGAATGGGCTCCCGCAGACCCCTGGCGGGCAAAGACGTTTTGGGAGGGGGAGGTCCTCAGGGAGTCTTCGCCAGGTAGACCGATTGAGAAATCACCCAGAGATATTTCTTCCGCCCTCCGCCACTCCGGAATCTGTTGCTGGTGGCGCCACCCGGCGGAGGAGATGGTGGGAAGGTCCGGTCGGCGGACGAGTTGGGGGAAAGCGCTATCGTACAAGGGCTGCGTGCTGAGCGCGGGGGAAGCATTCTCTAGATACTGGTCAAAGAACGGCAAGCCACCCGAGGGCAGCGCGCACGACACGGGGTCGTGCAGACGCGACTGAGGGATATTGATAGCAGAGAAAAAGTCGCGCGCCTTGAGGGGCGAGCCGGGATCGAACAAAAGAGAGGACGGAAATACATTGGAAGATACAGACTGTACCTCGTGCGGAGGGGTGATCTTCAAGTCAAACGAAGTCTGTGCAGGGGATAAATCTGTGGGGGTTAAAAGAGCAGATGCCGTGGAACTCGGGGAGACGTCGGGGGAACCCAAGAGGTTCACGGTCTCGTTGTTCAAGACACGAGCAGGCTGCTGAGGCGCGGGGGAGTTGAGATTGAGTGCGCGCAAGAGCTGCTCGACGTGCTACAAGACGACAAGGTGAATATATGCGCCGAAAAAATGAAGAAATCAAACGTGCATCGTCATCAAGCTCTGGACCTTGCTTTTTCCTGCCGTCTCCGATGGCTCCAATGTCCCTTTTGCGATGGGGACCGACAAGGCCGAAGACATCCTGGCTGCCAAAGAAGCCTCGGAGTCCCCTCTGCGGATAAAAGGCCGCTTTTTCAGCCTCGCGGGAAATGGTATTGGGCCAAGTGGAGTCGATCTGCTGAGGCTGCGGGGCCCAGATGGAGGCGGCGGTTGTCCGGGATCGGGGTGGAGTGTAATCATCTGCAAAGGGAAGGAAAGACTGGGAGTTTGGCGTGGACTGCATGGTGGGGAACGAGAGAGGGTGGTGGGGGCAGAGAAAGAGGGAAATTGCGCGCGGTGGGGTTTATATTGGATTTTCGAGGGGGGCAGTCGGGCCGTCTGCAATGTGACGATCCCCAGCAAAGAGAGTCACATTCCTTTTTAGGGGCTGATTTGACCTAAATTGGAAGACTTCTTTGCACCCTCGAGCGCGCCCTGTCGGTGTGGTGACAGGCCAGAGGATTCGATAGTTCGACTATCAGATACCCAGATACAACGAAGAGGGCACGCAGCTTTGATGCGTTGCCGGTGAATGCCATTTTTCACTCGTCACAACGGTCACAAATTTGGAACGTAGTCTCGAGGCTCACTGAGTCGGATCCGAGTACCGCGTGAATGTGAAGGAACAGTATAAAAGGCACGGCGATCAACTGTCTGCATCCGTCTGTGTTTCATGCACATGCGCAGTCGGGATGCTATTGATACGCCGGGTTTCTCACCCAGAAAAGAGTGGAAGGGACGGAAATGATTGGGCCTGTGCAGTGTATGGGGCAACGCCAATCTTCCGAGTCGGCGGCCGGGGATAAGAGCGAGTGAGATCGAGGAGATCGCGGCACCGTTGACGGAGATCTCAGGCGGCGTTTTCCCATCGACTATGGGGAGTTCTGCCGCGAACGGACACGTTATCGAGGCGGCGAAAAGCACGCAGCGGGTGTTGTGTGGCCGAGCGGTGATCTCAACGGGACGTACACTTGAATTAGCAGGCACGGGAGACTCGGGAGCGCATCATACGTACCATATGTAACTAAACCACCGCTTATTACTTATAATCAATCACTCAGTCCCATGCCCCTCTCTACTCCCCCCCCATCATGGCTCCCATACACAATCTCCCCCTCGAAATACTCGAGAACATCGTCCTCGAACTCCACGACCCAACAACACCCCCGACTGCCATCCTCCCTTTTCTCTTCACCTCAAAGCACTTTTACTCCGCCCTCAGCTTCAAGACGAACAGAAGTCTCTATGCCCGCATGTTCCGTCTCTCCTTCGACCACTCTGCACCCGCACGTCGTCTCGGCGACATCAACGCGTTCGGATTCTCCGTCCAGCTCCGCGCCAACTACAACGCTCTCAAGGCCATCCGTCGCAGCGACATCCACGCCGACGATGTCATACAGACCTTCTGGACCGCCTTTTCAATGCTCATGGAAAACGACGGCAAGAACTGCTACCATCTTGTCGCAGCCGGTCTCCCCCAATTCGTGGACTCCTTCATCCGCCAACGCCTCTACGAAAACGCCATCAACGGCTGGCCAGCAGACAACGAGATCAACGCCCTCGCCCTCTGGCTGCTCTGGCTCACCATGTCCGAAGGTGCGTCTTATTCGCTTCCCTCCCTCTCCCTCCAACACACACCCCAGAACGTCTCAGAGCCGAGATTCCCGCAGAACGTGCCCAGATGACCAAGCTCATTTTGCCCTACGTCCTCATGCCCGTCCGCGTAAGTCACCCCCCTTCGTGCCTCGTCGTCATGCCTGACCGCTCTCCAGTACGCAGCCTACCTCGCCCCCCAGGTCCACTACTCCATTCCCCTCTCGCCCAATCCCCAGCAACCACACTCCTTCATCACCGCCCACGGTCGCTACCCACACTACCGCAACGGCCTTTCGCGCTGCCTGCAGCTCTACCACGTCAACGACATCGAGCTCAGCATCCCCTTGGCATCCGTCGCCGCAAAGCTCATTTACTTTTCCCACCGCGAACTCTTTCCCATCGCCATCCCTCCACATCTCCCCAGAAACCGCGATCATGCCCACCACCTCGGCTTCTACACCGTGGGCCCAACGCAAGACGACGTCAAAGAACTCAACGCCCACAAGGTCGCCAGCTTCGTCCCCAGTTCCACTTGGGAGTGGTCCTCCAAGATCAAGGACTACGACAACCTCGGACGTCAAGTCCGCTCAAAGCTCGCTCCGAGTGTGCGATGGGACGATGACTGGAGCCGCCATGCAGATTGCATCAATGTGTTCACCCCCGTTTCCCTCAGGCGCACCCACTACACCCCTGGGCTTCTTTGTGGGCTCTGGCAGGGCCGCATGCTGGTGCGTCATCTCCACTCTCCACTTCTCGCGTGACCATGTACCTTTTTTCTAGTTCCCTGACGACCGCCTCTACGGAAACATCATCCAGACGCCGCAGATGCCCCAAAGCTTTGGCGAGCAGTCCATTGGCCTCATCGTCAGCCCCGTGTTCATGCGCTTGCGCGAGTACCATTGCATGGACATCGATTCAAATAAGCCCATTTCCTCGGGCGGCATCCAAAACGCATGGCTGCACAGCTCGACCCGATGGCAGGAGGACAAGGTGTGTATTCCAGCTGTACAATATATGACGTCTGTCTCAGCACTCAACCTATCTAGCATGGCCTTGCTATCACGTGTCAGGAGAGGACCTCACGCTATGACGAATACGTCGCTGGAAGTCCTGCCTTACACGATGAGAGCAAGTGTCGTGGTTGCACATCCCGTGGAACGCCCGATATGGTATTTCGGGAGCACGACGATCAGTATCTCACTGTGCGCGATGATCAGTATATCTCCGTGCTCGACGATGTTTTGACAAGCGAAGGAATGGAGAATGTCGATGATGACAAGGACGATGCGATGAACGACCCTGCGAGCGAGGCAGATGTGAACATGGCAGGGAGCGTCAACCAGGAGCTCGTCATCACACGGAAATGTGATGGCATTCTCGATATCGTCCTCGTTGGCGAGGTGTGTTATTTTTCCAATTCATTCCCCCCTATCTCTATTTTTACGCTCGTTCTCACTCGATCCGCAGACGGACAACCGGCATGCAGAGGCTTGGCACAACTACAAGTTCTACGGCCGTATTCGCGAATGGGATGGACTCGTGGCCCTTATCCGTGTTCCTGTACGTTTCTCGTTCAGTTGTCCGTTCCTGCCCTCGCTCCCATTTCGAGCACGTTGAAGGGCTACACGCGCAACATCTCTGACCTTTTCTTTTTCCCATTAGGTACATACGCCGGGTTCCGCACTCGGTATGTGGATCTTTACTGGCTACGTCGTTGGCGGTCAAAGCCTGGTCGGCAACTGGCGGATGACTGCGCACCCTGGCGAGCCTGTGACGTTTGAAGGCGCGTTTGCCATGTCGAAGCGTGAATAAACTCATTCTTTGGATTGGGTCTTGTTTCGTGGATGACCCCGCTTCGTTTTTCTTTTGCATCTGGGTTCTGATCTGATCTGGCACATACCCTACACTACCTGAAGCCGTTGTGATGAGCATCACCACGCTGCGCACGTACGCATCTATTGTAGATCTCCGTTGCATCTTTGTCTTCCATTTCGATGTCGCGTTGCATCTCACCCTATCTTTTTTTTGGAGTATGCATTCTTTTTTCCGGCAACGTTGTACATCTTTCATCACCATCTCATCTACTTTTTTTGCATCTGGACTGTTTTTGGTTCTTGTTCCATCTCTTTTCTCTTCACCACACGGATTTTTGGCATTTTTTTCATTCTCTGCATGTGCACATAAGATCACCATCGTGTTATTAGGATTAGACGGGTCTATACTAGTCGTCGTATACGATTTACATCACGATCACCGTTTTCTGTCGTCATCGGTCATCGGTCGTTTGCATCCACCGTTGAACTTGAAACGCCCGTTTGAACTCGCGAGGCCCGGTTTCCGCGGGGTGACGCGTCTCCAAAGCCTTCCAACGTCCGCGCTATCGTTTACTATCGGTCATTCACATTTGCCGTTGAAACAAGCGATTCGAGCTCGCCGTGACGGGAACACGTTGCATGCAATTGACTTGGCGGGCTTCTAGTTCGTGACAAACGGGTCACGACAGTCACGCTTGACCGTTTTCGTTTTCTTCTCCAAGTTTTTCCGTGTGTCTTTGTCCGTGTGGTGTTCGTATGGCATGTGCTGCGTGTACGTATCGGACGTGTGGAGTTTGTGACAGCGGGGATCAGAGGTGCCATAGGAGGGGGCGCGGGAAGGGGCGCTGCGGGGCGCGTGGGTGTGAGATTGAGGGGCGGGGACGTGCACGGTTACAGTTTCACTCTCGCATCGTTCCATCAAGACTACCCAATGTGGAGGTGACTCGGGACGGGGTTTTCGGTCTTTAGGTTTTGCTTTTTTGGTTTTAGTTTTGGTTTTAGTTTTTGACGTGCGTCGTATGGCGACGCGGGCGCTACGGAGCAAGGGTTGAGCCTGTTGCTTCAGGTATGCGTGGTTTAGACTTGTAGCGCTAACCCTTTACGAATGACGGTGGACAACTGAAACGACAGGACAAGACAGGACGCATCACTGGTTGCGCACAACGTGGTATGTCTCGATGAGTGGTTGTTTGCATGTCTTGAGGCCAGCACAAGGTAAGCGAGCCAGGGCGCGTGAGCTCGGGCTCGGCCCCTGGGACCTGATTTCGATCTACCCTGGCTGGTATGACTCATGAGTCTTCGGTATGTTCAACGTTGAACGTTGACGTTGTTTCCGTTCGGCGCGCATTGTTCATCGTGAGTCTCTTTTTCGCGAATAATATTATCCGCGTGTTGATTCTCACTACAGCTTTCTACGGCCTTACGACGACATCTCGTCCAACGATCTCCGAGCGATGATAAGCTAAATCGGAACTGTTTAGCATGACGACCATCTCGTCCCTCCAAGAGGTAGACCTCCATTCCGACCCCACACCGCCCACTGACGAGTGATCACGTACGAAAACACACGTTTCGCCATCCCCTTTTGATGATCAAGGACGTCGCTTATCGGTATCAAAGCGGCGTGGGTGAATAACGACCCTTGCCTGGCCCCCTTTTTCGTTGCCTTCTTACTTGGTAAGTATAGGGGTGTACGAGGAGGGCGGGCGCGCTGACGCCGACGTTCCAGACGACACGACGGACGCTCTCACCCTTCCCTCGGCACCTCTGTGTCTCCAAAATTGTCATCCCCATAGACCTAGTATGTCCCACTGCCGCGTTCCACACTGGATGCACTCCTAAACCCCGCGACATACCACGCCCTTCATATCCGTCCCTGCTTCTTTTTTTTCTGTTCGCTTCCCACCAAGATCTGTTTGAATGGGTGTGTCATACCCCCTCTTCTTGCATTTATTTGGGTCCCCTTATCATCGCAAAAAGTCCGCTGAACAGATATGGATGTAACGTGGAGATACATCGACGTAAACACAGCCAGCATTCCTCACGTCGACGCCGAGCCCACAGACAGGCTGCAGACGAGTAACCAAGACCGAGCTCAATCGCACGGATCGGGAGGTGCTGGGTAAACCCTTCTCCTTCTCTCTTTCGCTCGACGAGCGTACGCGGGTGTGTGTGTGTGTGTATGTGCGTGTTGACGCGCGATCCAGATTCTCGAATGCTCGTCCTAGTATCTATGGTTATAGTACATGGGTTTGGATCTGATTGCACGTTGTACCTTCCCCTTTTGTCCCCTCCGTTCGACGGAATTCGAGTCTTGCCGAGATGCGGTGTCAAGTAGGTGAGTGGATCGGTGGAACGGATGATGTGCGATGAGAAGATGTATTGGTCCTCGTTGTACTGGACCCTTTGTTTACGACGAGGCCTAGATTCGTTCATTTCCGCTCCTTTTCATGCATCGGTTTATTTTCATTCCGTCAGTCCATCGCTCGTTGGGATAGGGCTCCGCGGAGTGATTTAGCGAGGAGATGGCCGCATGTATACGAGATGACGATGAGGGTTGCATGGATTTGGGTTTCTGGATCGCTTGCGCAGTCTGATGGATGGTGATGATACCCATATCCTGGCGCAGTCTATGAATGCGAGGCGTGCGGTGGGCGCGGTCCAACGGCATTGATATCGACGGTCGTGACGTATATAAATTTATAATCCCCCCTCAAAATAGGTGGTACAAACGTATTCGACTGCGCTTGTGTGCTCGAGGGGGGACGTTTGGGGAGGAGCAGAGGGGGCCTGCGGGGTTCGAACTGGCAGGTCTGTGTGCAAGGGGGACAACGATGTACCGCCTGTTGCGCTTCGACGGGGGGTTCTCTGCGGATGTGTTTGGGACGTGTGGGGATGTTGCGGGGGACATCGAACGCGCGGTCTCCGCGGGGGTCATACAACCTGACACGAACGTTGGACGCACTAGCGTGCTGCGGAGAGGGGGACGTTGAGTAAGATCGCCACAGTGAGGGTAGCAGTGACGACTGGTGGACGGGGGGCCGTGTGTGGTTTTTCGTTGAGAAGGCGGTTTGCGGGGTTAGTGGTGCAAATTGGTGATCGGGATCGTGGATCGTGTTTGGCGTACCGCATGTGCGTGGGCGCGTCAAACCCTGGACGGGCTCGTGTGTATCGTTTGACAACGGGAGAGTGACCCGGGGAGACCCTGCTTCCGTTGGCTCTTCCTTTTTTTTAATTGAATAAAGTTACGTTGGGTGTTAATACTGTCATCGCGTATCCATCGTTGATGCCGATGGGGTCCAATCAGCCCTATGAAGGGTATTAGTGGCATGACTAAATACCACACACTCGCCAAGTCGAACGACGATACTTGCCTAATGCGGTAAGCGCCACAGAGGACATGCGCGGGAACGAAGCTTAGTCATCGGCTATACAGCAACTGACAGATCAATTTTTTTCTTGTTCCAAACCCACCTTCGAATGGGTCAAGTCGCCATCAAAGTCATTCAACCAGTCCTACAACGTCTGAAGAACAGCTGAACGTCCTCGCGTGACGCACCCACCAACTAGTCAGGGCCTCTGTTTCGAAAAAATTCATACACAGAGGGCTCGTTACGTTCGTGGAATATCAACTCGGCCACGTCGCCCGCTGCGAGGTGTCGTTTTGATGCTGAGCAGGCGCCCGGGTGGACGTGGTCATTTTCGTTTTGTGTCTCTATAGAGTAGAGGTCGGTGGGATTAGGATCTGCCGAGCTCGTAGTTGTGGGACAGACATTTTATTTTATTTTATTCCTTTTTGTAGGTTTGGAATGCTGAATGTATGCGGGTGTCGGCGAAAAACGTTGGGTTTGTCGAACGTGTGCTTGAACATCGATGACGGTGCGCAAGGTCAGACGCGCACTCGAGCTCATCGTCAAACCAAAGCCGGCGAGTGGACTTGTCATCGCGAGACGATGTCCAGGCTGATCCCGCTCATCCTTTGATAGTCGTTCGAGGTCCCGACGTCCCCACCAGATCCCTTGTTCAAGTTTCCTCATGAGCACAGTGCGCTTACTCTCCTTGTTCGCGTGCCAGTTCTACTTAGAAGTTAGGACTGGCGTGTCGCGCTCTACCCAACGACGGATTGATTTTTTTGGTGGACAGGTTTCTATGCGGCGCTCGCTGGTACCCCCGGGCATACCCCTTTTTCCCTAGTGTCCACACCGAGCGAGCATGGGGAGATGCAAATGCGGCGGGTTGGAACGAGGCGCAAGACGCCCAGGGTAAGGGTCCTTCTCGCACTCGAAACGCTCTACCTCACGCCACGTCACACAGACACGCTCGTTTCCAGGCTTCGACGACGGTCTCACCCCGGCCCTTAACCATTCGATGGCGATCGTAACACCTACCTCGGACCCCAGTCGCCGCTATCTCCAAGTTCCATCACCCACGTCCTGGTGGGAATGTGATGTGTGTTTTACACCCTAAACGCTACCTGGCGTTTGCTCACAAACCCTGACTACTGAAAGCGACCGATGAGACTGGGGACGTCGTTTCGAGCGACCTCGTCTCCTCGTGGTCGTCTTGGGCGTGTGACAGAAGAGTTATGTTTAGCATATCTCTTGGGATGAACGCTGATCCATTTACTCCACAGGTTTCCGAATACGCTAGGTCTTTGGACGGCCCAGACCTACTGATTGTATGCGATGCTGATGATCGCGCACACACTTTGACCCCGTTTGTGCGTGAATTCTTGTCTTTGTTGAGAGGCAACCATGACGGGATATTCTGTGCAGGCTGATTGTTTTCGCGGTAAACCCGTCTGTTCCGATGCGTTTTCTGATTCTTCGCAATCAGTTAGCACCATTTACTTTGACGCCCTGGATACGCTCAGTGTGTCGCAATCATGTTCTATATTGGGAGTTGATACCGAGGTAAACTGCGCTTATCCTGTGTTGCCGCCGCCTCGTGCTTTCGTTTCATATCTATTCTTAACAGGTCACTGGAAATCGTTTACCAGAGCGCATGTCAATATCCTCTGCTTTTCTTCATTTGTTTCGTTTTGGTAACATTGCCGTTTGACCATGTCCCCAATACAGCACGACTCCCCTTGCAAGACAGCCACAGGGCAAGAACAATGGAAACCCAAGCTCAAGGTTCGATCTACCATCCTTTCGGGTCGAGGGTCCATCCCCAGACAAGTCTAGCGACACTATAGGGCCCACTTTGAATCACGTCATGGGCCGATCGAGGCCGGCTTCTGCCACGCAACCTTCGTGCATTCCACAACCTTGTTTGGGAACCGATTTCGACCGGGAACTGCCTCCGAGCTGTCGGCCGCAATCAGCCGTAGATAGGGACCGAGAACAAGCGCTGTCTCTCGAGAGTCATGTGCACAAGTCGATTCTGAATACCGGAGTATCACCTGTTCGTTCTTTGAGTGAAACGCTGCCTCGTGGTACCGGTCGGGTCGCCGGTCGTTGGAGTGTCGATAACGCTTGTTTGCAAGTGAGTCGCGCATCAGCAAGGGCGCCTCTGGACAAGGTTGGCAAAGACAAGTGCTCGGGGGATGATCCGGCCGCAGTACCTCGACAGGGACATGATTGCAGCGCACCGGATGTTTGGGACCGGGAGCCGAGCGGGCATCGTTGGGGTATCTGGGATAAGGTCGGACAGGTCTGTCGCGGGAGGGTGTACAAGACGCTGTCGACGTGGCGCGATCGCATAGTCGGCGCGGGCCATCCACGATCAGAATCCGAATCAGAGCAAGAATCGAAACTGAGACCGGAATCGGAACATGATCCAGGTATTGGAGTTTATCGAGTGCCTGCGCCAAGGGTCTGCGCCACCGCCGCTCCAGGACAATTATCCAAGACAATGGCGACGATGACGACGGATATGAGGACAGAGCCGGAAATGAGCCGTCGGAGGAGAGGTGGCAAGCTCACGCGTTCACGACCGACGAGCGCGTCTGCCTGGCTTATCGGACCGATGCCAACGTCGACTCCACGACAAACTCGGGAATCTCGCTGCCTTGTCAAACGACGGCCCAAGAGCGCTGCGGTGGCTGGCGAGCATGATACAATGGCAAGACGCAGTTGCACCTGAGGGCGCGTTTCTATCGGTTGATCGGGCCGGTATCGTCGTGCTGGCGTAGATAATTTCATTACCCGCCAAGCTGTGTTTCCATCTTTTTCTTTCCTTGTTCTCATCTTTCCTTGTTTCCCCATACAGTCACTGGGCATGCACAGCTTGTGTGATTATTTGTATGGTGTATCGTATGTATCGAGGTTTTAAATTTTAATCACCGAGAGTTTTTTATGTCCAGCTCATCGCTTTTGATGTACGCCCGTCTCTGCGCCAGGTGATATGATCTGTTTGAAACGGCCCTGATAATCAAGTCTGGTCACTCTTTGTACAAACCGCGTAAGTGTCTTTTAATCATCATCATTGTACGTCATGCGTGCGGCGTCGATATATATGAGCGTATCCACCACGTCGGATATACATCTTATCTCATTTCCAGGTTGTGTCCGATCAGGTTTAAAACAGCTTTTCCAACGGATCGATCACAGTACCCATCTAGAAACGGGATATCGGTTAGCGAATAGGCAACGTGGTGCAAATAACGAAGAATGGAAGCGGGGAAAGGTGGGGGCAAGCCAATCAGCCGGGTAAAGCACCCGATCCCTTACCCCTGGCACGCACAAGAGGATGCATGGTCCGAAATGCAAATGCCGACGCACCTTTTTGACCACCCGAGGCAGCGTCCCGCGCTGGAACCCAACGCGCGTGTTCCACTCGCTCCCAAGCGGCGTCTCCATCCGCCGCTCGAATTGCGCTTGGCTTGTGTACGGATGCGGGAGCTCGCGCACGAGGTACTTGCCCGCCTTCTTGTCGCGCTTCTCGGAGATGATCAGGTGTGGCTTGGCATGGTCTGCGCGGGCAGCGGGAGTAATCCCTGGCACAGATTTGATCAGGTGTGGTTTGGGGGGAAACTTTTTGGTCCCCGTGCCGCCCCAGGCGCCCTGTGAAAAAATGTTGGGTGAGATGTCGACGCAAAGAGTGAGAGGGGGAGAGCGTGCCCAGCCTGGGAGGGTCGTGTCCACCTCGCGGGGCGCATCGGCTTCCGTTTCTTGTCGTTTCGCTTCTTCAAAGGCCTATCCATGCATATGTAACGTCAGAACGAGTATATCATTCAGGGGAACACGTAGCATGTACCTGCACGACGTTGTCGCCTGCAAAAGCGAGCGCGACCAGCTCGCGCTGCTGGAACGCCTGTATGCCCTTGGCACCCTTCTTCCCCTCCACTGAGCGTTCCTGCTCCTCAATTTCACTCGGGACGTCCGATTCATCACCCTCGTCATGTCTCATACTCGTTGGACCTGAAGACGCCTTTGAAGCACTTTTTCTCTTGCTTTTCTTTTCTGGCGCGCTTGGCTCAGGAGGGTCTGGAATCGTAAGGACGTCGTTGGCATCGATTTCGAGGACCGCGTCGTCCCGTGCGCGTTCTCTTTCATCTTGGTGCTTTTCAGTTTGTTTCTTCAGCTTGTTCGAAGACTTGGCCAACGCGTCCGCATCCTTGTGCACGCGCACTTCGTTTCGCTTTCGAGAAGGTCCGGAAGGTGTAGTAGGTACCAACCATGGGTTCGATGGTGCGGAGGCAAGGGTAGGTGTAGGAGTGAGCACGCTCGAGGTAGGTGTCGCGGGTACATCTTTCGTGAGATCAGCGGACTGCAACGTGACGCTGGATGTATCCGAGGCCAACGAGCCTAGTGTTCTGAGCACGCTTGGCATTGTTCCAGGTCGAAATGAGAGTCGCCCACCCGTACGTTGCACCATGATCGTGTCCATTGGTGGAGCACCCGTGATGGTATCGGTCCCGTCGTCGTCGTCGTCTTCTTCTTCTTCTTCCCTGTCGATCCCGAATCCCATTTCCCTTTGAAATTCTTCTGCTTGTGCATCCGCTTCTCGAGATTGCCTTGCAGCGGCATCGCGCATGAATTTCATATCGAACACATTCTTGCTCTTGAAGTCCGGAAGATTCGCATCGTCCTCTGCGCGCAGTCCAGTCAGCTCCTCAAAAGCACCGCGTTTGATCGCCTCCTCGTCGTGTTCTTCCTCATCGCACTCGCTCTCCTCGCTCTCTTCACTACCACTGTTCTCCCCACGTATCCGGCGCCGCAGCTTCTCGCCGCGCTCGAGCATCTCACCAATGGCTTGCCGTTGATCTTGATCAAGCCCTTCGCGGCCTTTCATCGCCTTGGCCCATTTGCCTGTATTTTTGTGTCTGAGTGTCGCGCGTTCTCTTGCCCGCTGTACCTCTGCATTCAGCCGTGCCTCCTCATCACCCTCTTCTCCGCCGTCCCCGTCCTCAACGGCACCATCGAGCCGCTCGCGCTGCTTCTTCCGTATCCGACGGTACGTCTTGCTCTTAATCTTGGCAACCCGCTTCGCTTTTCTGTCTGCCCGGAACGCGAGCTCGCGCATCGTGCGCAGTTCGGCCCGGCGCGCGGCCACCTCTTCCACCGTGAGATGGGCCATCTTGAGTGCTTCCGTGTGTACAATGTCTTCGTCACGTAGCTGGGCCGATTTGAGGAGCTTGTCGACAGCCGATTCGAGTTCGTTGGACGGCTAGAAAGGGGTTTTGTGAGTGGGATGGCGACTTTTTTTTTGCAAATGTCTTACGGTGAATTTGGCTGCGAGTTCGAGGTTGGAGACACGAGTGGGTTTTTCGGCTTGGAGAGGAAAGCTGAGGTGGTCTGCCTAGGATACAGTCAGAGAGCGTTCCGCTGTGGTGCGCGTCGATGTCGCGTACCTCCTTGATTCGTTTCATAGTGGCCGACCATTTGTCCACCTCTACTTTTGTTTGCTCGTACGCAGCTTCTCGGTCAACACGTTCTTGTGCTCGTTGAGGTAGTGGTGTGGAGAGCGTTTTCGTCTTTGAGTTGGACGACGTGAGAGCTTTCGTTGATTTCTTGAGGGCAGCGAGGGAAGCAGAGGAAGAGGCGAGTGGTGCAAGAAGGTCGTCCAGCTTGAGAGTACTAGAGCCTGTATGGAAATCAGGTCATCGGTCATATGGCATCAATATATGGATATGCAAGTACCTCGAACCCCAAACTCATTCTCTTCTCCGGCTTCCGTTCGATCAGCAATACGTCGACGTTTTTTGGGACTGGGTTCTTTGACCTCGTCTGATTTTCGTTTACTAGGGGCGGCGGAGTCGAGATTTGAGAGGAAGGTTTCGAGGTCGGCGAGTGCTTCGGGTGAGGGATCCTCAGAGTCTGAGGCAGATATCCGTAGTTCGTCGTCCTCGTCAACCGCACTGTCTTCTTCCTCTTCCTCTTGATCGTCATCTTCCTCCGCCGCTTCCCCTTCCTCGTTTCCGTTCTCATCTCCACTCATACCTACATCTGCATCCCATGTCCCTCCCCATTCATCCTCCGTTATTGTCGTCTTTGTGTGTACGTCTTGCACCTTCTTGTCAAGTTTCGGAGGCGAGTGTTCCTCGTCTTCCACCTCTGCACGTCCGTCGAATACATCGAGGACATCGAAGTACTCGCCTGCACTTTCCTCGTCCATCTCCTCGTCCTCGTCCTCTTCATCTTCCGAGACCGATTGAGAATCCGCAGATTGGGCATCAGAGTCTTCGTTGAGATCAACCTCCTTTGTTGCACGAGGTTTCTTGTTTGAAGCCCTATTTCTGCGCGTCCCGCTTGTATGAACATCCTATATGGAGTGAACCGTCAACGACGCCCAAAACCAGGCCATAGCACTGATTACCTTGCGCACGAAGCTCGAGCCCGCAAATTGTTCTTGATCGCTCTCCTCAAACGCATCCTCGCTGTCAATTTCTTCGTCGTCCTCACTTTCCACTGCTCCCCCATCTCTGTCCCCGTCCTCGTCCCCGTCGTCCCGCATCAGCCTCGCCCGCAGCTTTCGCATCGCGTCAGGACCTAATCCGATGAGGTCTATCTCATCGTCTGAGCCGTACCGTCGACCTTCAATTTCGTGACGGTCGAGCGAGAGCGCGACGTTTGCGCGACGAACTTTGGACGGGGCATATTCGTACACGTCGTCGATGGCACGCACTTTGTCTTTGCCTTGAGAACGACCTTTCCGGCGCGCTCGAGCTGGGTGTTGCTTTGAGAAAGAGTGGGGTTTGGATAGCCTTTTTGATGTTTTGAGGTCTCTGGTCATGATGGCGTTAACGACAGTTGTTCAGGAGGAAAATGATGTGTCTTGATAGATACTGTTGACACCAGATTTAGAAGGTAGTAATGGGTCGACCTAGAAGACGATACAAAAACGCAGCTACTACATATAAAATCCATTTTATTATCCTCCTGCACCACGAACATCCACCGCATCCGATTCAAGAGGATCGGAAGACCTTAAAGCTTCCTCTTCATCTCTCGACGTCCAGTGATGTGAGGTCACGTTTACGTTCCTGATTCCCCTCGTCCGGGTATTCCAGGCAGCGAGGATATAGTCTACCAATGAGTGGAAAAACTCTGAGCAGACCTCCCAGATCTCGTATGCGTGTGAGATGGTGAAAGTGGGCAATTGGTCAAAGCCTGTTCGGCGGAGTACAAAGCGGTTGTAGACCGTGCTGATGACCACGAATGCCATCAAGAGGATCAAGACCCTAATTTGCACGTCATGGGCATTAAAGTAAGCAACAATGAAGACCAAACATACGAGATGGTCAAAAAGACAAACAGGCCTCCTAGGAAACCACGTTCGCCGGCTGGACACGCATACTATGAGGGATGTTAACCACGATTTGTCAAGTAGACCGGAGTGTGTCTCACATGTGTCCGCCATTCAAATTCGTAGTGGCATGCCTTGTCTTCTTCTGCAGGCCACTGACCGAGAAGTACAGGCTTCCCTGAGCATATGTTAACTGCGACGCATGGATATCGAAATCAATATCAAACCTGCAGAGTAGACAGACGTGTCACAGATGAAGAGGATGGTCGAACTGCCTCGTTCGTCCATTCCAGCACACGGAGATCCCTGGGATTGACGGAGCAACAAACCACCATCCTTGATCTCAAGTGTCGTATTCACCAGCCTGGTCAGTCACATGTTCGGTTCAATATACAACACTTGTGGTGTCGAGATTGGGCTCACCCAATGGCAAAGTCGCCATGATCCTTCCTGACGAGCCCAGCAATATCGACTTGGCTCTCATCGATCCCAGTATTCCACGGATCGGTGCGTACGCCTCCACATACGTTGAGGTACACCGTATGTCCACCATCAGTCTGTAACTGGTGGTCTTTGCTAAAGAACACTCAGCGAGCGGAGCGTGGCAGCAGCTTTGATATTGACACACCTGGTTTTGAGAGGATTCAGATCGTAAAAATTGTTGGCATCGTCGTGAATCGTACAGGACTTCTCAGCAGCGAGAACTGAGTTGATAAGACCCAACAAAAGCCATAGCGTCCGCGACCAGGACAGCATGTGGAGACCAGATGGTAGTATGAGGCTAATTGAAGTCGACCCCTCGACGGGAGGTCCTTCTCGCTGAGCGCGTCACCGCCACAACCGATTTACGCCTAACACTGAACTAAGTTGGTCCTCGACGACGACCACGACGATGGCCAGCGCTTTGCTACGCCGGCAGCTCGTCCTACCAAAACGGACATTTTTGCGCTCTTTTTCAACATCACCAGCGCGATGGAAGCCCGAGGCCCAGCCCACGAACGGGACAAGGAATCCCCTTGACACCCACACCGTCGAGGACCTGCACGGCATGTCTGCAGCGGAAATATTGGCAGAGACTGGGACGCGTGCAGATGCAAAGTTGAGACATTTTACTGGTGCGTATGTGTCGCCTTTCGTCTCTTTCCTGATGTAAATGCTTGCATGTATAGTCAACTTTGGGTGAGTTCTGCGAGGCTGCTTCCTGGAAGGAGAGTATTTAGAAGGTGCCATAGTCCTCAACATCCTGCTGCCCACGGTGTGCTTCGTATGATTTTAGAACTCAACGGAGAAGAAATTCTTCGGACTGACCCAGTGGGTCTCGCGGTTGACGAATTATTACCTGGCTTATACCCAATTGCAGCACGTCGGTCTCCTTCACCGTGGTACGGAAAAACTCATTGAATACAAAACCTATACGCAAGCTCTCCCCTACTTCGATCGCCTGGACTATGTCTCCATGAGTTCGTGTTCTCCTGATGGCCTTATACCCGAGATTTGATCGATTATATCCAGTGACCAATGAACTCTGCTACACGCTTGCTGTGGAGAAGCTTCTCAACATCGAAGTGCCCGAACGTGCTAAATGGATTCGGACAATGTTCGGTGAAATCACCCGCGTTCTCAGTCGTATGTAGTATCCCTTCCGTCTCGAGAGTTAGTGACGAGTTGTCTGCTCAGACTTGATGGCGGTCTTGTCACATGCTATGGATGTCGGTGCTCTCACACCTTTCCTTTGGGGCTTCGAGGAGCGCGAGAAGCTCATGGAATTCTACGAGCGTGTCTCGGGTGCCCGTCTCCATGCAGCTTATGTTCGTCCAGGCGGTGTTGCGTTTGACCTTCCCCATGGCCTCCTCGAAGACATACATAAATGGGCAACTCAGTTTAGCTCACGTATAGATGAGATCGAGGAAGTCGTAACTGGTAACAGGATATGGAAAGAACGTACCGTTGGCATTGGTGTGGTGACTGCCAAGGAAGCGTTGAATTACGGCTTCACCGGCGTCATGTTACGTGGAAGCGGTATTCCTTGGGATCTCAGGAAGATACAACCGTACGACAAGTATGATGAGGTATGTTGATGGCCATGCATGCCCACTTGTGTTATGTTACGATGTTGTTTTCCTCCCCGTTTATAGGTCGAGTTTGACGTTCCCGTTGGCAAGAACGGTGACTGCTACGACCGGTATCTTTGCAGAGTCCAAGAATTCCGTGAAAGTCTGCGCATCATCCACCAGGTATGTACCTGCAGCTCCCTTCCACTTTCGTTCTTGAGTAACATATGTTGTAGTGCTTGAACAAGATGCCCGAGGGCGCTGTCAAAATTGACGACAACAAGCTCGTTCCTCCTCCGCGTGCTTCCATGAAGGAGAGCATGGAGGCCCTTATCCATCACTTCAAGGTTTGCCTGTCTCTCCCCTTGATGCATATCACTGACATTGAGACGCGATAGCTCTTTAGCGAGGGTTACTCGGTACCTCCAGGGGAGACCTACAGCGCCATAGAAGCACCCAAGGGCGAGATGGCAGTCTACCTCGTATCGTGCGTGTTCTCCTTCTGTCATTCCGTCACCAATGACACCAATATCTTGGATCATATAGGGACGGCACGAACCGTCCATATAGGTGTAAGATCCGTGCGCCCGGATTCGCTCACTTGGCAGGAGCCGACTTTATGATGAGACGTGAGTCCCGCTTAATATCTTTGACAGCTAGCAAAGGCTAACAGGACTGCACCTTCTTTTTCTTGCAGACGTAAGCATACATTGATTTTTTTTATGAGTAGCCAACTGACCAGCCGTTTTTTACTTTTAGCACATGCTCGCAGACGCTGTCGCCATCATTGGTACAATGGATCTTGTGTTTGGGTGAGTGATTGCTTCATGATGAGGTTGGATGAGGTATGCTGATTGAGCTCGATCTTAGTGAAGTAGATCGGTAGAGCTGCATGTACCTGTTTGTCGTTGGAATTTTTGCTATTCCCTGAATACAACACGCCCATATACCGGAGCATTCCCTGAACACTGCGCGCCATCAAGCTGTGTATCCCCATTTGTTTCATTTTACCTTGACCCATTCTCAGTTCGGAAGCTATTCTAGCCACAAAGAAGACTCAGGAGTGGTCGACTTTGCCGTCCAGTTGCTGGCAGTGTTGGGTTACGTTCCACGAAGCCGGATCGCACGCACACTTCCCAATTTGCAGTGAACTGCGCCATGCGAAGACAGATGTGTGTATCGTGGACCCAGGCGAAGTTTTGCTCCTGGTTCAGGAGGACAAGCGACACAAGGATCCAAAGCCGCAGCTTATCGCTGCTTTTCAGTCCAATAACCCCAGATGTACTCGTGTCCTTGGTCAGGACGCAATTGAGGCTAACTTGTCATGCTGCGCATCATCTTAGCCGGTTCATCCCCCGCATTTCTCAAGTGTCTGTCACTTTGGAGCTTGCATCGCACTCAGCGAATACCTTGCTATACGCATCGTGGCTCAAGCACATCTTCCTATTCTTCCCCGCCCTTCTCGACGTCTCAGCAGCGGAATGAAGCCATTGGACAATAGGAGGCGAATTCTTGCATGTTATGAGGCATTCAAACCTTTTGAAAATTGGTGCGCAAACCTTCGAAACTCAAAACCAATAGCTGCCTCAGATCCCAAAGACAAAGTGGTGATAGGGATTTTGAAGGAGGTCCTTTGGCCCCATTGATTGCCTGGCTCTTCATGAACTCACGCGGGGTTACTCTGAGTCAGGCTATTACCAGGCATGTAACCAAATCACGGATGTACATCCTAAGGCACTTGTCGCCTCAATACTTCCAGATGCATTCCGAACAGGCGTTAAATTAGCCATCTTTCCTTATCCGGTCTGCGTAGACAACCAAACAACAGCATCTCGTCCGCCATGTATCCTTGTTCGCGATGTTGCACCAGCTCCCAGCGGAAATTGCTTTGCAAATAATATCACGTCTTCCCTTGTATTCACTGTATTCCACCACTCTCGTATCGCACGATTGGAATGCCTTGGTTACAGCCAATGAGCCCAGCGTGTATAGAAACGCCGCACTTCTCCACCGTTTCATCGATGAGGATCAACTTGCTAGTGGTGCAGACTCAATCATAACCGACTGGAAGGCCTATTGTCTGCTTTCTTCCTATGTCGGGTCGCAATTATCGCTGATCAACTCATCTCCAGGCAGGAGGCAGCTGGAAATCGAGCGGGGATGGCGCGGCAAAGGACCTTCGTTCGTGCAAGAATTGACGGCGACGCCCATGGTTCATCGCATCAAGGTCGATTATGAATTCGATTTCGTCATCACGACTAGCCAGATAGGCGGCCTATTCGTGTGTGACATCAAAACCGATCGCATCTTGTGGGCACTTCCTCCAGTAAGGGCCTATTTCTGCTATGCTCTCACCGACCCCCAATGTCTAATGCATATTCATATCCAGTCGCATGTTTCCCTCTACGTACATGCAGAGTATGACCGGGGCTATGTCGTATTCAATCGATACGACAATTGCAAGGAGGTCTGGCGACATACCATCGACGTAGATAGTGATCATCATTCAGAAACGTCACCTCCGGATAAAAAAATGCTGGACATATCCACTCAAGCGATGGCAAGGTTTAATTCGACAAGGAGTCGTCGTGGACATTTCATTGCCTGGGCGCTTCTTCGCATGCCAGAGGAATGTCGTTGGTTCCGCGTTTCGTACCCAAACTTACTCGCTGTGGCAACAGACAATGCATATGCCTGGGACATCCCGACGATGCAATTAGTTTCGGACATCCATAATCTTCAGCGGCGACACCAGGGATTCAGATTGGCAGCCACCAGTTACGCAGAGGTCAACGACCTATATGCGTTTATCTGCGGCGAGGGTGGATTACGTATCTTCTCTAGGAAAGGCGGAACACTTCTTTACCAACTACCTTCGAGGGACCTGTCTGGTGCAGTATGGGATGTACGACCGCAGATCCGTAGTTCCGCGTCGTCCGTCGTCCATCCCCAGACGCTTCGGTATAACAAACAATCTTCTAGCTCTTCGCATGGCGCGTTCATGGCATGTGAGCATTTTTCGCTTCGAGGCATAGGTTTGGGAACTTACCAACGACGGTTTGTTTTCAGGTCATGTATCGGCATCGGGCAAGGATCTCGCCATCCTTACAACAAACAGCAGAGTGATTCTACTCCCTAATTTTCAGCGCCTGTTCACGGGATCCAAGACTGTCCGCCCACGGGACATTGCCATCATCCTTAATTTTCAACCAGCCTCGTCCGAGGAATATACCTCACTCTACCTAGCTGTAGGCAGTCGCAACGGCAAGCTGGCAGTCGCTTTGGTACGTATTCATGAGCACCACCCAAAACCGATACTCATGTTGTCCTTTGTTCAAATGATGACAGCAAAACGGCATCTATGTCATCTCGCCTGACTTTGATTTCATACGCCTGACAGCTGGCCGCCCACCCCGATCGGTGGCGTCTGTCTGTCGATTGTCCCAATTCGATAATGAGCAGTCGTTGTCTTCAGTTTCCTGTCTGCAGATCACGCACGATGCGATTTATGTGACGTACAGGCCATCGGAGAGGGGCATGCCAGTCGGTCTGAACACGGTGCACATGGTGCACTTTTAGTGGTGTATGTGCCAGTGTTTCTTTCTTTTCGTTTTTAATGGAGGGTTCCGAGCCATAGTACGACAAAGAAAAGAAAAAGTATTGTATGATATTGCCTTGTGTTATGAATCTGAGTTGCATTGGGCGAGACGGTTTTGAGACGGAAACGCCCTCCGCAGGAACGAGCTCCCTGCTTGGAACAGATTATCGATAGACTATCGGCGGCACGCGATATGTCATCATTGGCGAGCATCAGCTGCTAATAAATTACCATGTACGGAACGTACTGGTGTTAAAATCCCTAGAAATGTTGGAAGGGATGATCAAACCTCGTCATAGCCATGTTCCCGTATCCGATGGAGCTGCTTCTTGGGAAATAACACAACTTCTTCGACATTCCGCAAAAAGGACATACTCAACATAATGCTCATCGCTTCCCGTCGTACTTCCATGCCAGCGCTGCTTTAGAAACGAGGGGCTTTGTGTACTAGATCAAACTCACCTAGAGAGAACTTGCAGTACATCCATGATGAGTACATCCAATACGCCTCCATGCCTGGAACGTAGCGCATCGAGTCTGCCAAGGACAATTAGCTTGACATTGTTGTCGGATTCCTTGACAACGAGGTTCACGAAACACGACGCGGCAGCTAGTAAGATGTAAGTTCTATCGGGAAATTAACCACAAGAACAGAGTGAATCACCGCAGCAGGATTTTGTGTGAGTGCGTGAGCGTGGTTGCGGCCTCGTACTTGACCGCATGCGATGACGAGTTCAACAGCTCAAACATGGATCGGATATATCGAGGCTATTCGCCATCGAAATCTCTTAACACAGAAAGACACTATATGCGCAAAAAATGCTTGCCTTATGAGTAGTACCGTTAATACAATCCATCCGAGCGACCTCGATGATGGCCATCTGTAGCCCTTCGTCCATCGAGGCGACCCCATCCCAAACGCTTCTTAACCACTCCACCGCTTTGTTCATGGCAATATATGCGAGGAATACAAATGCGTTCCGCTTGCAGGTCGCGTCGGATTCGGCAGCAAGGCAGATCTGCATAAGTTCCGCAGCATCCGGGACGAGACACTCATATTCGCGGTAGACGGTAAAGATAGCAGCTTTCCGGACGTACGAACGTCGGTGTCCGAGGTTGGCGCGAAGAGTGAGAACGAGTGGCTCGAGGAGTTCAACGCCCTTTGAGATTTTTTGGAGGAAGCGGAGGGTAGCACCGCGAATATATTCATTTGGGTGTTGCTGAGAAAATGGATACATATCAGTCACCCGACAACCATCGATGAGTAGGGACGCACGAGGTCATTACGGATAGCGTCGCTGGAGGATGCAAGTGAGGGACACTGCGAGAGAAAGACGAGACACGCACACGACAAAGAATACTTCAGCTTTCCATTCTCGTCGTATTTCGGACAAACCTCCCAGTAAGTAAAGCAATTTCTTCAGTTGTTTGTGCTTCGGGGCATGATGTACTGGATGATGAACATCAATGGCGCGGGCTAGACAAATTGCACGTATCAAACATCAGTCTATGAGGACGTGGCAAGTCGGGTACGTGAATACTCACCTGAGGACTGCCATTGATAGTCGCGACGATAATGAGTCTGCGCAACGTGTCTAGTTTGTCCTCATCTCGAGAGCTGGCCGCACCTCTCGAGTCGAAGGAGTCTCTGCAACAACTTCAGATACAACCGTGTATCATGGAGCTCTCGTGCTTGTCCTCGTCGCTATCGTCATTGTCGGGCGTTATGGAGACCAAACGACTTCAGCGAAATTTACGGCCGCAAGTCACATGACATCATAATCACCCTATCTTCTCACCTCCACCATGAATGTCGACACTCACCCAATTGAACATCGCCCTGTATCTCTGTCTCCTGGTCAATTTATCACATGTGACCACTACACAGCTGACCAGCATCATGTCATGGATGAGGTGGCAGCCCATCATTTGGCCATTGAAAAAATGGTGAAAGAGTGGCATCCAAATCCTTTAGATGTGGAGCTATTGGAAGTGCTCCATGCAGTGATTCGTAGTGATTTCCGGCTAGACCCCAATTATCGTTGCCACACAGTGGAGCTCTTTACAAATCACCCTTGGATAAAGTCCAGGTTAGAAGCTGCTTGGAGGGACAAGTCATATCGTGATATTCGCAGACTTGGTATGCATTATACTATGTCTCTGTCTATTTAACCAACACTTTTGTCATAGCTGTCCTTCAGGCACCCATGTCAATGCCATGTATGTTTTCCTTGCCATGTAGTACATCTCAGCTTGACCTTACATGAAATATGTAGCATGTTTTACAGAGCCACAGCTCCAAGCATTGAGGGAGGCAATGGTTGCCTGTTATCAAGGTGGTGATGTCAACATATTTCTTGAATATCTGAAGCAAAACAACAAAGTGTTCTACTCAAGCAGAGAGAGATATGGCAAGTTTTGCTCTATAGTCCAGGGTTTTGGTACTGGGAAGACTCGTTTAATGCTTCAGGCAAGTTATTATGATTTATCTAACAATGGAATATAATCTTTATAACTGTAGCTTGCCACAAAGAATGTCCATGTATTATACATGAACATTCAATCCTCCCATGACAACAGTGGATATCCTCCCCGTGATGATATACCAGCCAACATCCTCACCAACTATTCTGCAACTGAGTATGAATATCATATGCGGTGTTGCATATTTTTTGCTGCAGTCTTCAAAGTTCTTTGCATTTTTCTGCAAATGAAACTTGATTGGTATAAGGACATGTGTACAATTGGAAGCCTTACTCGCACAAAGTTCTTTGAACACTTGGAGCAGGAGTATGCCATTGTGAGTACAATGTATGTTTGTTAATATTTCATATTCTCATATGTTTCAGGTTGAAAGGGAAATGCTCCTGTCTTCAGAGATTGATATCATGAAAAAATACTATGTGGAGATGGTGACTACTAGTGAGAGCTTCATCACTGTCAAGGAGAATGAACCCAGGGTAGTGATTGCTCTTGATGAGGCTCATGTATTACATGAACAGCAAGGACCACCAGCACACCCATTCCTCCTAGACAAAGTATTGCTGCAAGTCATCAAGGAATATTCAGCATCCAAGGAAGGTGCAGTTTGGGTAGTCTTTGCTTTGACTTCATCAAGTGAATCCCTTCAAGCCCTGTGTATGTGACACAATTATTTGTTCTTTTTTTCTTATTAAAGTGATCTCAGCTCCCTTTTCAACAGTGAATATTGGAGGACAGTGACTTTTATTAGCAGCTCATGCTCGTCAATGATGACATATCGCGTGCCGCCAATAGTCTATGATAATCTGTTCCAAGCAGCGAGCTCATTCCTGCGGAGGGCGTTTCTGTCGCAAAACTGTCTCGCCCAATGCAAGTCAGATTCGTAACACAACGCAATATCATACAATCCATTTCTTTTTTTTTTGTCGTACTATAGCTCGGAACCCTCCGTTAGAAACGAAAAGAAAGAAACACTGGCACTAAAAGCGCACGATGTGCACGTGCAGAACGTCTGACATGCCCCTCTCTGATGGCTCGTACGTCACATAAACCGCATCGTGCGTGATCTGCACAGAAGAAATTAAAGACAACGACCGGTCATGTTCGAACTGGGACAATCGGCAGACAGACACCCCCGATTGGGGTGGGCGGCCAGCTGTCAGGCGCGCGAAACCAAAGTCAGGCGAGATGACATAGATGCCGTTTTCCTGTCATCATTTGAACAAAGGATAACATGAGCATCAGTTTTGGGTGGTGCTCATGAACACGTACCAAAGAGACGGCCAGTTTGCCGTTGCGACCACCTACAGCTAGATTGAATGAAGTATATAGGTTGAATGAGTCTGGTTGAAAATTAAGGATGATAGCAATGTCCCGTGGGCGGACAGTCTTGGATCCCGTGAACAGGCGCTGAAAATTAGGGAGTAGAATCACTCTGCTGTTTGTTGTAAGGATGGCGAGGTCCTTGCCCGATGCCGATACATGACCTGAAGACAAACCGTCGTTGGTAAGTTCCCAAACCTGTGCCTCGAAGCGAAAAATGTTCACATGCCATGAACTCGCCGTGCGAATAGCCAAAAGATTGCCAAAGCATTTGAGGATGGACGACGGACGCCGCAGAACTACGGATCTGCGGTCGTACATCCCATACTACACCATACAGGTCCCACGAAGGTAGTTGGTAAAGAAGTGTTCCGCCTTTCCTAGAGAAGATACGTAACCCATCCTCACCGCAGATAAACGCATATAGGTCGTTGACCTCTGCGTAACTGGTGGTTGCCAATCTGAATCCCTGGTGCCGCTGAATATTGCGGATGACCGAAACTAATTGCATCGTCGGGATGTCCCAGGCATATGCATTGTCTGTTGCCACAGCGAGCAAGTTTGGGTACGAAGCGCGGAACCAACGACATCTCTCTGGCATGCGAAGAAGCGCCCAGGCAATGAAATGTCCACGACGACTCCCTGTCGAATTAAACCTTGCCATAGTTTGAGTGGATATGTCCAGCATTTTTTTATCCGGAGGTGACGTTTCTGAATGATGATCACCATCTACGTCGATGGTATGTCGCCAGACCTCCTTGCAATTGTCGTGTCGATTGAATACGACGTAGCCCCGGTCATACTCTGCGTGTACGTGGAGGGCAACATGGGACTGGATATGAATATGATCAGACATTGGGGGTCGGCGAGAGCATAGCAGAAATAGGCCCTTACTGGAGGAAGTGCCCACAAGATGCGATCGGTTTTGATGTCACACACGGATAGGCCGCCTATCTGGCTAGTCGTAATGACGAAATCGAATTCATAATCGACCTTGATGCGACTCGCCACGGGTCCCGTCGCCGTCAATTCTTGCATGAACGAAGGTCCTTTGCCGCGCCATCCCCGCTCGATTTCCAGCTGTCTCCTGCCTGGCAGATGAGTTGATCAGCAACAATCGCGACCCGACATAGGAAGCAAGCAGACAATAGGCCTTCCAGTCGGTTATGATTGAGTCTGCACCACTAGCAAGTCGGTCCTCGTCAACGAAACTGTAGAGAAGCGCGGCGTTTCTATACACGCTGGGCTCATTGGTTGTGACCAAGGCATTCCAATCGTGCGATACGAGAGTGGTAGAATACAACGAATACAAGGGAAGACTTGACAATATTTGCAAAGCAATTTCCGCTGGGAGCTGGTGCAACATCGCGAACAAGGATACATGGCGGACGAGATGTTGTTGTTGTTTGGTTGTCTAGACATTTGTCCAAACCAGCATTTCAAGCTTGACCACTTCGCTATGCGAGTATCTCATTTCCTTCCTCTTGTCTTCCCCTTCCTTGTATCAGCGTCCTTTGGGAATCAAGAAGTACTTTCACCGCCAGCCATGGCACAATGGGACTCGGTGTTCACACCGATTACGACCGGGAAACCTAGCCTAGCGGATCTTCTCACTATCGAGTCCTCTGCGAGCATTTACTTCTCCTACGCACGCGAGACGGTGTTTTCGACTGAATTCAGTGCTGCTGACAACCAGTTGACGTTACTCGTCCCGACAAACAAGGCTGTTATGGCTCTTCCACGAAAACCGTACGCATGTTCAATGTTGTCATGTACACAAGTGGCCACGTTGATCTGATGAATTTCGGATGTTCCGTACGGAAACCACAGACATCAAGGAACCGTTGATCCAGAGATCCAGATGTCGGAGAAGCAGTATGACCAACAGTCGCAGCACAATGTTGAACGTTGGGTGGCTGCACATATCATTCCAGTAAGCCCCAAGTTTGCAGTTTATTTGCATTCACTCATGCAATTCCAGTTCCGCGTTTCCCTATCCGATGCTCCAGTGACCTATGATACCTTGTTGGACGGCAAGTCCATCACATTCACGCCCGTCTCCGGAAAGAAGGATGAGTCGCCGGATTGGTCAAAGGTCACTTTGGAAGACGGTATACACATCATTGAGATGAAAGAGGTGAGAGATTGCCTGTAGTTTGGTTGACAAACTAACGCCATTGTAGGGGGAAAACGGCATAATATATATGATTGATGGTACCATCAAGCCTAATTAAGCACAGTTTATCACATTGAACCATGTAGATTGTCCGTGACAACGTGACAATCGCGAACTCACAAGTTTCCCCTACCAACTTTCCGGAGTGCTTGTGCCAAGGGACAATCGACCCTTCAATTTTAATCCCTTTGGGTACAGACTCCCTGGCTAAACGATTCAAAAGAGATAACCATATTTCAGGATATAGAAAGGCAGGCTTGTAGGGCTATAAGAAAAGTGATTACGTCCACTGCAACGCGGAAGAACGCTTGTGGTGCCACCAACGAACCACAGGGAGTCATTCCTATTTACTTAGTGTTATCGGCTCGGTTGACAGTCATTGGCTCGTTCGTTAGCTTCGATTCCCCTTCTCCTCGCTGATGGCCTGCGTGCTGTCATGCTTGTCACTGAGCGCCTATCCGATCCGACGTGATGATATCAACGAACACGTGTCATTTTGTATAATTGCTGTGTTGTGTCCTCCTGCTGCATGAACACTCTCGTGGATGGCAAACTCAAAATCGGTTGATCCAGTCCCGCCCGAAAGACGGGTGAGTACCGATTACCTCATGGAAATACGGACAGTATTCAGAATTGCTTCAAGGCGATCTTCGATGAATTCGTCTATAACCGCTTACCTCGACACCTGCTTCATGTTAAAACAGAGGGAAAGAGTTCGGAAGACATTGAAATTGAGATCATATCAAGCGCTCAGGTATCTTCGATCTTTAAAGAAGAGTTGGGGACTATGTTCCACCTTGACGAGAACCAGAGAATGTCAATGATCGATGTCATGTCTCGCCTTGAAGACGTTCTGAGGTTCGCCATATTTTCTCATCGATGGCTTCAGGAAGGAGAACCCTCGTTCCACGCGATCGACTTCCGCCGTCCGTTCACCAAGGGCTACCACAAGCTGGTTAGCTTTTGCCAGAGAGCCGCGCGATTTGGATGCAGGCTCGCTTGGTCCGATACTTGCTGCATCGATAAAACTAGCAGTGCGGAACTCGACGAGGCAATCAGGTCGATGTTTCGTTGGTATCGTTTTGCACATGTGTGCATCGTACATCTTTCAGATGCGACGAGCACCTCGCTCGTCGAATTGGAAAAGGACGTGTGGTTCACCGAGGTTGGACGTTGCAGGAGCTTCTTGCGCCCAAAAGGATGAAGTTTTACGGGAAGAACTGGAACAAACTTACCAATGTGGAGAACGACAAGAATCACACGGAGCTCATGCAAAGTGTGTCCCGGATCACAAACATCCCCATCGACGACCTTCGTGATTTCAAACCGGGGACGAATCGCATCCGCGAGAGAATGTCATGGGCATCGAGGAGGACAACAACACGCACTGAAGATATCGCTTACTCGCTCATCGGTATCTTCGATGTCAACTTGCCAATCGCGTATGGGGAGGGAACCTGGGCATTCCATCGATTGATGGAGGTCATCATCCATCGGTGTGACGAGTGGGGCATTTTTGCATGGGCAGGATTACCGTCCACGCATCACAGCCGGACAAGCGCAATCCCTCAATCACCCGCATGTTACCATCTCATCAACGTCGAATGTTTTCCCGACGAAAAGGGAGGGGTCCATGGGGATACTACTTTCACGCTATCCCGCCAGGGTTTACAGCTCTGTGTGATGGTGGCCATCGGGGATATGGAACACCAGGTGAATGCGGGTGGTATAGCAGACTACGAGTTCGCCGTCAAGCCAAGTTACGCTGGCCCCACGTTTACAACTGTTCACGTTCAGGCGTCGACTCGCATCAATGCCGAAGGAAATCAGTGGGCAATTGGCATCCTGAATTATCGTACGGTTGAGCCAGAGGGATAATATGGAAAGCTCGAGGGGGAAAAGTCCTACGTATGCTTTCTTCTCCGTCGCCTCGAGAATACCTGGGTGAGAGTACCTACTGACAATATCCTCGTTGTGGATACCCTGTTTAAGAACGAAAGTAGGGAACCACTTCACAGATTGTGGTTGTGAATAACTCTATTCTTTTGTACCCTCATTTCATGCTTGATAGCGGGCTAGTAGTCATCGTATGACAGGACATATAGTCACTGCCAGCCAGAGAACGATGAATTGATGACCCTAACTTTAGTACACAATCCACTCGATTGAAGGCGTGCCGACTCAACTTGAATGTCAGCGTCAGCCTGTTTGTTCGTTCAACTTCTCGCTTACCTTGCTCCACCAAAGACAAACATACACCCATACCCCACTCTAATAACAACTTCATGGTCGCAGATCGCTCATTCGCAAGTACTTTTTCTCTTACTTACACCCAAGCCTACATTTTGGCCAAGTCCGGCCACATCAATGTTGGTTATATCACCGACTCACCTCGGAATGCTCTCAGGGTAAGGTGTCAGGTTTCTCCTTCAAATTGCATCACTTTCCAAAATGGGTTATTGCCGTGGTTCAAGAGTACTCCCAAACTTAAGGTAGGATGATTCTAGGTCTTTCTTTGCCGATGGTTGATGTCTTGATTATTTCAGCGACGTGTGGCACGCACATCTCGGTCGCAACCCCTTACCACTTATGTCATGTCCCGCTTCATCGTTCTCGGTATGTACTGGGCAATTGCCTGGGGATTGATGAAAGTGACTCAGTATTCTCTCAGAACATGTCCATGTCCATTTCTTTGCGGAATGAACGCGCTCCAGTGCGAGTCGCCTCAGCGGAGATGCCTGCCGCTGCAGATTGGAATACGCATTCTATTCATACCCCATATTTCCCACCCCAGGCTGACACCGATAACGGAGATAGCCAGGATTTGATACTAATTCTGGTCGAGGCAAGGGTTCGAGGGCGGAGATATCCGCAAACGAGTTTGGACACGTGGTGCTGATTTGTAGCCCATATTAACCGCACTGCAGCGTGTTGGGCTTTGTTCCTTTCCCACTTCGTTCCTCCCAGTCATTCTCCGTTCGCGAGCTTCAGCGCAGGCATCGTGCTACAGCCAGTCCGAGTCGCAGCATAAACTCTATCATGTATATGTCCACCTTCAGGATATCCCTGCGAGTGTGCTGATTCAAAGTTTTATAGCGACAGACGTCGTTATTGGCGGTGAGGTTTGCAATGCTGGATTTGTTCTTACCCGAGAACTCACGTTCTCCTTAGACGCCGACCTTTGCGCTTGAATGTATCACAAACTTGTCTCGCCACTTCATCCCTGTGTCTCACCTCATCCATCTGATGGCGTGCACATTGCCTCTGGCTCTTTGGACAAGACCATTAGGGTTTGGGATGCAACCACTGGTCAGACTGTGGCAGGTCCATTCCGGGGGCACACAGATCATGTCAACTCTGCTGCCTATTCTCCTGAACGTAGGCCTTGCGGCTTCATGAGATTCGATCAGTTTGCATGTCGCATATAATTTTATCTTGTCCCTCCCCGCATTATCATTTATGATCCATAGCTACATTTCGTCTCGTCGTTCGCAGGTTGATACGCTACCGATATTTCTTCTGTTGTTATCCACGCACTATTTGTATCAGACAATCCGTGAATTCTGTACAATCAGATTGTTCAATGCTCTGGGTATTTCATGTCCACAAACACACCGGATAATAAATTCAAGTCCGAAGCCATAACCCACCCACCGTGTTTCGAAGCCGATGACAACGCAATCTACTTTGGCTCTGCTACCCTTGGCAACGTCGTTCAGCCATGCAAAGTGACACTCAAGGTTGACGAACTTGTTTGCGTTGTACGTCACTGACTCGAGGGCCATTCACAATCCTCCCGTTCACCGATGGCATGCGCCATGTGCCGACGTCTCACGGGCACATCAGTGGACGACCTCGGATAGAAGGTTTTGTGTTGCGTTTGATAGTAGGGCACTGCTGCGGTCCTGTTGGGCGGTAGAGATCACTACGTCTACGATGCACACGAAATACGGTTTCCGATCTCTCCACAGTCACGCCGTATCCCGTCGCCAGAGACTTTGACGGGACTTTCTCTCTGTATTTCAGGTCTGTCCTACTGTGGGTGTCTCTGGCCATTTGACCGCTCGAATTGTTAACCAATCAGTGGCAGCTGCTGGAAAGAAGAGCACACAGACCCAAGCGCAGCACCCCCTGCAGACTCGCTTCAACACTTTCAGTGATAGAGACGATCCCCGCTGAACGGCGACGAAGAACTGACGACGGCCATATCCCAAAATTTCGGGGACTCGCCGATACGTTGATGTGGGGACCGGAGCTCGTCTGGACTTCTGGTGGCGCGATTCGGGCGGGGAGGACGGTCGGCCGTTGTACGATACCATACCCATGTCACCTGCTTCGTCCATGGAAATTACCGTAGGGTGGTGCTGTCATAGTTTGTCAGTTTGGAGTGCACAGACTCACTGGCGGGTACGTATTACTGTAGGTGACCTCTTTGATGTTCTTTATTTCCGTCTCCAGGCTCCCTCAGATCATGATCGAGATCTACCAGGCAGTATTTACGCGCACGATTCGCGTCAACTTAATTTTGCTCAGCTTAGTTCCTTGACAATGACATGATACAAACTGGATACACGTATAAGAGTGCTTGATAACAACCGACCCATTTACTTCATGTCCACCTCCCGAAGCAACATGGAGATCCCGAACGTCGACTCGCCCTCTACACAATTCTCTTTTATCCACACTCGGCTGACCAACTTGAATTCGCGGTAATCCATCTTGTAGAACAACCGGGGCGACAGAGGGACGTAAGCGTCTCGATACCAGCCCCACGAACCGTCGTCTTCCAGAATCGTACGCCAGGATTGATCAACATGTATGCCGTCTGCGAGTTTCACTGTAGGTACCCCATCAGTGGTTTTGAGCCACTTGGGCTCGGCGCCCTGGTAGGTCGATTGGAGGACAGGTGGGCGGGGATATGGCCCGGCGACGGGACACGTGCTGCAGTCCATCTCGAAGAGGCGGATATCCGGCATCGAAACGCTATTGTACGGCTGCGTAACGCATTGGAGAAAGAGACGACACTTGTGTAGATGGTGTGGACTGTGATGAAATTGGTAAACAACTCCCCGTCAGTCAACCCGCAAAACGAATGGGATAAAGATGAAAAACACTGACGCTCGCAGTCCATCCCAGATGGTCCCGTCTGATTCTAACGGCTGAATATTGAGTTGAACGTCTTCAAACTCGGCCTGGGTAATTTCTCGGCCCCGGAAGACGATTGGACCAGTCCAATTGGAAGATAAACTATTTTCCCAAGGTTCTTCGTCTTCATCGACATGGGTATTCTGCGCGTAAGGAACACTGCCATAGAATCTGTCTGGGAGATCCAGATCCACGTCCTCTTCAGAATTGTATGACGAGTTTTTCAGCGGCGCAGTGGCCTTCTCTTTGCGCTTCCATTCCTTGGTTGATCGCGAGGTTTTTATACGAGGTCTACCACGTGCCGCGCCTTCAGAAACCTCCTGTGACGATGTGCCCTTGTTTTTCTTCTTTGCTTCTTTACTCTTCAAGTTCTCAGCTATCTCATCGATGCGTCGACGAACACCTTTATTTTTGTTTGGGGAACGAATAGTGTCGATGGACGCGCACGATATAGTCCTGGACAGTGTGCGATTTCCATCCGGAGTTGGTGTTGCTGGGCGGAGTAACTTGGAGGCGGGTGTGGCATCGAGGTCGTATGGTACGTTTGATGCGTCGCACATTTTGCGGGAGAACAAGTTTCAAGCTGAGCGGATAGCTGCTAACAGGAGGGCTTTATGTACGATTTCTTCCATTATGGACGAAAACGGTAGTGCTGCCACGCTTTGATGTGGTCCATGATGGACAATGGGGGCATTGCAAGGGTGTCACTGATAATGATCTCTTGATGGATCACTTGACTTGTGTTTGTACATGTTTGGCCCATTTGCCGAACTGGTTTTCTGTCTACGAGACTTATCCGAAACCCGACAATGGGACATATGCTGCGGGGGTTAGCGTTCCGAGCCGGACAGCGATACGCATCAGCTGTAAGATCGATGTCGTCTAAAGCCTACATCGTCCCTCTCGACCCAACGAACCCCAGTCAGAACAATGCCTTCAATGTGGACCCCCCTGCATTGTGGGCGAAACTACCCACTTCCAAGAAGCCCGCAAAAGCAGGCACGTCCCACCTCTTTTATGGTCTGGGCGCGGGAAAGGACGTCGCTGCTCTCGTTTCTCTCGGTGAGGCATTTGAAGCTAAGAAGGGCGATGCACGTCGCGAGGTCATCCGAAAGGCTATTGGCAGCGGCGTAAAAAGCATCAAAGGTTTCGGGGAAGGTGTTTCTGAAGCGGTCATTGACGCTTCCACTGATCCTCAGGCAGCAGGTGAGATTCTTGATGCGTCTTGCGTCCCCCCCATCTCATGGCAAACAGCTGTTGCTTCCCACTTGGCGTTATATGACTTTACTTTGAAGACGACGCCCCCCTCTCCCTTTGATCCTCGCAAAAAGGGACCTGCTCCAGAACGACCCAAGCTTATTCCCACTGTCAAAACCGAAGACTGGGATCGTGGCGCAGTCTATGCCAATGCGCAGAACTTTGCCCGCACTGTGAGTTCAGTGTCTCGGTCTACTTCTACCTGTGTGACAACTCCCACTTCCAGCTTGCAGAATTGCCTGCGAACATCCTGACGCCGACGGTGAGTATCAGCGTGACTGTCCAGGATTTACTGTGACCATCTGCTTAGACTTTTACCGAACGAGCTCAAGAAGCGTTCAAGGACCTCGACAAAGTGAAGATCATCGTGCGTGACGAAGGTATGAAAAAGTCGCCTTGGTTTTCACAAAACTAAGCTTCTTTCTAGCCTGGGCTGCTGAAAAGGGAATGGTAGGGTCTCTCAGCCGAGTCTTGAGTAGATGACCATACTCATGCCAAGCATAGAGAACGTTCCTTTCCGTGACCAAGGGAACAGATGAACCCGCCAGGTTCCTTGAAATGTACACGTCCTTTCGTGATTAGATAGATCGTCACTAACTACTCTTAGACACTACAATGGAGCACTTAACCCTAACGACAGGCCGATCGCCCTTGTTGGCAAAGGTATCACCTTTGATTCTGGAGGCATCAGCCTCAAGCCTAGTCAGGTAGGTCGTTATGCTGAATCCCTTCATCAAACATAACGCATTGGACACTCAGGGCATGAAAGAAATGCGGGCTGATATGGGTAGGATCTCCAAATAAATTACCAAGGGTTAAACTCAAACCTTCACTACAGGCGGTGCCGCTGCTGTCGTCGCTTCTACATTGGCTATCGCGCAACTCAAGCTACCGTACGTTGTCTTGGTGCACTTCGTCCTACTGCGTTCGATCAACCATATTATTTTGCTAGGATCAACATAGTCGCACTTACTCCCCTTTGTGAAAACATGCCAGGTCCGAGTGCGAATAAGCCGGGTGATGTGTTAGTGGCGTTTCGTTTAGACGAATATCGTTGACTGACATCATCATGCCGTGTTTTAGAATCTATGCGATGAATGGTAAATCCGTCGAGATCGATAACACCGATGCTGAGGGTAGATTGATCCTTGCTGGTAAGAGTTTTCGTCTTTAAATAATTGGTTTCATGCCTCATCTATCCATCTAAAGACGCACTTTACTACGCGTCGACGCAGTTCAACGCACACACCGTTATCGATGTCGCAACGTTGACTGGGTAGGATAATATTCCACATTTAAACTGAATGAAAAGACTGAATCCCTGTTCTACAGAGCTGTAGGTATTGCAGTCGGCGAGCTTTACACCGGTGTATTCTCGGTACGTAACTACCTCCACAGCTTGTTCTAGGGAGAATGATTAATCTTTTATCCGGGACCCAGACGTCAGACGAACTCTGGCATAAACTGCATGCTGCTGGCGAATCAGAGTATGACCGCTTTTGGCGCTTGCCTCTAGACGAGGACTACGGTCCACAGATCTATTCCTCTAATGCTGATCTGTGCAACGTGCGTCTCCATCATGCACGTCCTGAGTTGATATCTGTTCAACTGGTTTTTACTTTTGCAGACGGGCGGCAGGCCTGCTGGGTCGTGCACGGCTGCGCTCTTCCTCAAATCATTCGTTGATGGAATCGAGCCAAAGGATGGTCAAGAACAGCCCACCGTGCAATGGGCACATCTCGACATTGCAGGTGCAATGGAGGTACGTGACGTTGTAAGCTTATCTTTGAATGCAAAGCGTGTTGACGTCGTGAACGCATGTCAGTACACCCGATCTCAACCCTACCAGGAAAAGGGCATGACGGGTCGTCCTGTTCGGTGAGATTGTTCCCGTTTATCTTCGCAGGGGCTTTTCTTATGGTGTTTGTTTACTGTAGGGCGTTGGTCGAGTATGCGAGGCGTTTGTCTGGGAAGGCGTGAACATACTCGGGGTACGGATTGCGATTAGATCACGATCTATAGTCGAAGGAAACGACAATGAAATGTGAATCGTTGCTTAGCCTCGTCTTTCGAATCGGTACGGCCAGAGGGATGATTTATTCTGAATAAAACGACGTATCCATTTCTGGAGGAGGACATTGCGAGCACTCTCAATGATTTCTATGGCAGACAATCTGTATCTTCTAAGCGCAAGGACTTGGAGGATCGGGTGCAATTCGGATTGTCCAGGAAGCGACGCTATTTGAATGACAAGGAATGAAATTGGGTTGAGAAAGATGGCAATGTATGTACATGAACTAGTACAATGACAAACGAGGCGCAAACTTTCTCATTGGTCGCACCTCTCTTTCGAACATGGCATGGTCCAAGATAGCATACACCCTTCTAGTCACGTTCGCAAGTAGTATTCCAGAAAGCATTGTGGTATTCCACGCCCAAGCTATATGCATTCGCGTGCACAAAGTTGTCCAGGGAACATGATCCGTATTCTCTGTCATCGTCGGATTCCTCACAGATCGAGAGTGGGAACGTTTCGCCGTTCAATACAAGTCGGACTTGGGGACCTTTGAATCTATTATACGTGGTGAGATGGAAATTGATTAAAGGAGGTATGTCACGTACGATGCCTGGCACGTAAACCGTTCCCATATCATCTCGGCAGCAAAAGGTGTTTGGTATGAAGTTCTAAATTTGCGGTGTCGGGGTGGATGGGTTGGGCTGAGAGGAGAGGCATCCCTGGAACGACGAATGTCAAATGATAATCACCTTTCCCAGAGAAATACCAACTTGTTCAGACCCATGGTTGACAATGGAAGGAGGATGCTAAAGTCATGCGCAAAATCGAGGTAGAGCTGTTGAGCGTCCTCTGTAGCACTCGTCAAACTGATTGCGCATGATTATTCATTACATTCCTCGTTTTGTATGATTAACACGCACCGTTCGATGAGTTTCTTGATGTAGAATGCGCCAACGAGAGGTCCAGTATCACCTCTGGACGCGTGTCCGCTGAAACCATCGAAAAACAGGTCAATTTGATATCTGTGACATTCGTCTAAGTCCACTGCCTGCAACTAATGGTTCGCCTTACTCTAGACCTCGTAATTCGTGTTCGGTGAACACATTACACCACGGAGAATTGTTACGAGTTGCAAGATCGTACGGGCACGCATACAAGGCACCTTGGATATCGTCCAAAGTGAACCCAACCCCAGGTATAAGAGCGTTGAGTCTATCGACGATGGGCGGAATGAATTTCTCTGCCCACTTTTGAGCCGCCTACATATATGCCGTGAACAAATCGGACCAAAAAGCCATGGAAAGATGAAATGTTACCTGGAATGGTTCGACGTACGATAGCTTCGGACAGGATTCCCAAGGAGTAAGCCAAGAGACCGGATCAGGAAAGTCGCCTGTCGTCAAATACGTGATATTTTCTGCTTCTCGACCAAAGAAACCTTGAGAGAAAAAGTGCGAAGAGTCGATGACTCTTTGAACCGTAGTAGACACTACGTTATCCGTCGTGAATGTTGGGTAATGAAGGCCAAACCTGTAAGTGAAGGTCATGTATGCGTTCTCAATGCAGAGAGGATGTACGAACTGGACCCCATGGTCAAATAGCTCTTTGCGCCCGACAATAGTAAGCTCCTCGGGAACTAGCTGGTACTTGTACCCTTGTTTAAGGAACTCGAGAGATGGTGGAAGGTCGCTATCTTGAATTATTTCCCATGCTCTATCAAGGGTATCAACAAGCTTGAGGATATACTCTTGCTCCCCTGCAGGACCACGGGAGCCATGTCGATGTAACTAGAGTTGGTAAGCATGTTATGTGGTACATGCGTCCAACAGACGCAGAACCCACCAAGATGACTTGATCCACAGTGCAGTCGTCTGGCAAGTCTGCAGACACTCCAGGAAAAGGAGGGGCATCGTGGTATGGCGAAACATTGCCCAACTTGTGACCATGAGAACGCCCGAGTTGTTCTTCGGGTACTACAGATTGGGTGGCTGGTCCATAAGAACCCAGCAGGGATTGTAAAGGGAGCAGAAGCAAACGCAAAAGCGTGGACTCGAGTGGAATATACATGATTTTGAGTGAGGAACGCCTGGTGGGGTGAGCAGCTTTATATGCTTTCTGACTTACATACTTGGGGCGCTCGCTCCCACTGAATGGTCTAATTGCTGGCTCCCGAACAGTTGAGACTCGTGATTCAAGGTGCGTGCCTGTATAAATGTGACACTGATGCAGGGCGTCTCCATGGCGTACCGCTACGGTTCCGAGAACACCTGACATGAAGTACTTTGACGTTCCAGTGCGTCAGTGCCTGCCAGTGTAGCGACAAACTTGGCAGATGCCTAAACGATCTTTGATCAAGTACTAGTCGTACATTACACAAAACAGAAAAAAAGGTATACTGTGGCCTTCGTCAGTAAACGGGACCCATCAGCACAGTAAAAGATTTGCCCATCCCGGGTCCAACCCTTCCCAAACATCCCACTTCCTGCCCCCAAGCCACCGTGCGATGCGCTGTCGATCGCGCCGCTCTTGTTCCTCCGTGTTCGTTTCGACGTCGTCAAGTATCCCTTCCCCGGCATCCCCGCCCTCGCCGTCCCTCCGCCCAAACGCGAGCACAGCCCACCCTATCACGATCATCCCCGGCGGCCGCTGTTCCCCCACATTCGCAAGCGCACTCTCCACGTCTTCGAGCGTCGACACGAGCACCCTCTGATCTGGCATCGAACCGCGCTCCACAATCGCGATCGGGATATAAACAGGGAAAGGAGCACCGTTGCGTCGTCCCCCGTGATCGGTCGCCACGAGCGCACGTACGACCTCGCCAAGTCGCGCGACGCCCATGAGTACGAGCACGGTGCGTGCGCGATCGTATCCTGGGAAAGAGACTGCTTTGCCTTGACGTCCCACGCCGGTACAAACGACAAAGGATTCGGCAACGCCACGGTGCGTTACTGGGATTCCGGCGCATGCGGGTGCAGCGAGTGCGGAAGAGACCCCTGGAAGAAGGAGTGGAGCATAGCCGTGCGCACGGAAATAGGTAAGCTCTTCGCCTGCGCGGGCGTACACCATCGGGTCGCCTTGTTTCAGCTAGTTGTGGTGTGTTAGTTCGGAGGAACGATGCAGTGAGAATGACGCGTACCCTGACAACGGTTAAACCCCGGTTGGCAGCCTCTACGGCTGCTTCCATCATTTCCACCTGAGCGCCGTCCGCGTTTCCGGGAAACTTGCGCGCTATGCGCACCTCGACGTGTGGTGGAATGAGCTCAAGGACGGGTGCTGGGACAAGCTTGTCGGAGAGGACAATGTCTGCATGTTTCGTCAGTGCCGCGTGCGTCGCGAGTGTGAGAAGGGATGGGTGGCCTGGTCCAGATCCAGCGAGAAAGATGGAACCTTTCGTCGATTTGGAAAGAGGACGAGTGAGATCAAACCCATGTTGCGATTTCGTTTCGTCCTCCGAGAGAACGGGAACAATCCCTTCATGGGGGATCTCGCCACCAAGGATCTCATTCATTTCATGTTTTGTCATCGCCGCCAGACGCGATATAGGCCAGTACTCGCTGACCTGGACAACCCACCTCATGTATCGCCTGGCAGCATCAACCTTGCTTTCCCCAAAGACAGGGATAATAGGGACGGGACGATTTGGCGTCGTCCCGGTGTCATCTTCGCCCTCGCCTTCTGCTGGGGGTTCGTCATCCTTGGCTAAACTCTTTGCCATTTTTCTAAGCTGTCCAATTTTGGTGGCGGCGGCTCCGACGTCCTTGGGTAACCCGGCAACGATCTCCCTCCGAATTCGTCCCGCAAGCCTACATCCTTCTCCGTTGGTGGTTACCCCGATTTGCAGGGGGCTCTTTGACGACGAAACGGGGTCAACGAAGCGATGTGTCGCTGTGAACGAGAAGTCGCAGAGTTCCAGCATATCAGTGACATTGATAGGGATGCGGCGAGCGCGACATATCCTCGCGAGATGGGTCGCGCGGGAACGTGTGACCGAAACAAAGGGCGAGGTTGAGGTGGTGTCTGTGACACATACCAATGATATGGGTGTATTCGCAAGATAACAGTCCAAGGCCGCGACATCGCGGTTGTCACTGTCCGGAGAAGTCGCGGGGGATACGCGATCGGTGAGGTGGTCCCAGTCGATCACCTCGAGCTGTCCGCGCTCAGCTCTCCATCTCAGCTCCTCGCAGACAGCTCCAAGACCACCATTCACGAGGACTTTGACGGCAGCGTCTGCTTCGAGCGCGGCAAAGGCTCTACTAGCCGCCAGGGCGTCGCCCCCGACAATGAGAACGGACTTGGTGTGCATCCTGAACGAAAGCAACAAAGATGCCCCGCCTGTTGGTGGTGGAAATGGATCCATGGTGTCGGATGCTGTCGGCCGTCTGAAGGAACCATCTTTAAGCCAACTGTCTAGCACTGGACCCTGGTGTTGTGAGCAAAGCGTGATCATGAGCAAATGTATTGATTACGTCAGCCATAGCTTGGAGCTGCACCAAGTCCATGCAGCTCGTCGACAACGCTACCGTGCGCGATCTCCAACGTATGTCAGGTGCGATGTTGACCAGACATTGACACAGTTTCTCAAACAACTTTCTACGTTGTTTGAGTCCACAAAAGACAAGGGAACAGTATGGCTGACACACAAACGATGTGCGTGGACTCACTCTTAGCTCATTTTGCGACTCATCGTTTCCAAAGTGACCCATGATGGCGAAGACGCCACGATGGACGATGCAGACTCAACCCAGAGCGAGAAGGTGTACCCTTGTCTGATTCGTGTCACCAATGGGAAAAATGCTAATTTCTCTACTCACGTGAGTCCATCCCTCTTATCGCGCGCCCGGTCCTCAATTTCCCTTGTACCCTGTCTCTTCGGCGATAATCGCCCCAGGTCAACTCCTCCGATCTCTTAAAATTCCACGCCGCCTACGGCAGTCTCCTCAAAGCGTCCTTTACGACGCTCCGTAAGCGGGACAGAAAACGCGAAAAACAACGCGCGGAACAGTTGGCGAAACGAAAACAGCGCATGGCGGAGCCTGTCGTTGTCGACGGACCTAAGCGCGGAAAAGGCCGGCGGAAAAGGCAGAGAAGGGTCAGGGCAGCAAAAAGACAGGAACAGGTAAAGGAACGGGCGGCGAAACGGGAGGAGGAGAAGGCAAAGGCATAGGTATCGGTGTCGTGATCAGAGTCCGGGCATGATGTGAGTGTGGGGCATTTGGATCTTGTGGAGCATGCTGTTGTATGACCAGGATGATGTACATACTCTTGCAAGCTTTGGTGGCACGGAATGGCTGGATATCCATATTCTCCATAAACTGAAAAGGCGTTCGTGATACCCATCGGACTGTCAACATGAGGTATGTCGCAGTCTATTGTAGCTTGAGACGATCTCAACTGATATGAACTTAAGCCCGATATCGACGAAAGAATGGTGGAACCTTCTGAAATCGACGTTACGACTGAAACAAACACCAGTGAGCGCCGAACTCCGTAGTCGTACCATACGACTCCCAAAAGTGACACAGCATTCTACACGCGGATGGCCGTCATCGTCATCGGCAGCGCTAATCGCTCGAGAACTTCTCCGGAATGAAGCTCATTGGCGGATGCCCGTATTTGCCAACATAGTATCAGTCATCCCACCGAACTGCCCGAAAGACACTCCCAATCGTAATCGATTTCACAAGTGCCTATGAACAAGAGACTCGGCGCGATATGCCAGTGTCCGAGTAGCTAGCCCAAAATCTTATTCCTTCCCAACCGATTTGACTCCTTGCGGTTCATATAGCGTGTCTCCTTGGAGAGTCCAAATCTACTTTGGCTTCCAAGTCCTGCAACAACGTGGGCCGAGATGGCAAAGGCTGTCTGTAGAGCTCATTAAGAATACCTGCGATCTCGTTCGGAAGGAACGGATATGTCTTTTTGTTCAGACCGGGCGCATAGATCCGTAGGCATGGATCATCCGTCGTGCTCTTGTCGTGCACGACTACATCACAGGAATCAGAGGACGACAGACCGAGATCTGCCAGGATTGCGATATAAGGGGGACCGCGGTAACATGGAGCAATGTTCTCGTGATCTCGGGTGATTTTGTCCAAAATAACAGGCTCTGCGCTGTCACGGGCCTTGTTCGAAATCAGTATATGTGACATTGCGGTTTCGCGAGGCCGTGATTTGAAGTACATCGGGATAAATTTGTCGATTAAGGGCTGGTTGCGACAGCACTGGATGGCACTGGTTCGTGCCCAGAGGGTTTCCGTCCATTCCTCGATACTATACATGGTCAGTGTCACATTAAGTAAGTAACTAGAGATTGTGTTGGTAACGTACGAAACATCATTTCGACCATCTCCTCGAGTGATATCAAATTTCATCTGAACCCAGTGGGAGAAATTGATATATGCGTCCTCAAATACCTTCCGAGCGTCGGGTGCATTGTCCAAGATGTGCGGTCCAAAAGCAAGCTTGAGGAATTCTATAACAGGAACCGGTCGACAGTACGGAAGCTCATAATCGCCATGGACGCCATTGTTTGTCGCCGGGGGGGCGGATTGCTGCCCAAAGCCTTTGCGAACACAAAAATCCTTTCCGAGGAGCCACAAGAAACGACTAGATAGCTCTCCAGGATCTCCAACATTAATTAGACTGTTGTTAACCATGCGAGAGACCGCCTTTAGGGCGTCGGTCAAATTTTCTTCTTCTTCGTAAAGCAAGTCAGCAGCAGCGGCTGATACAATAGGCTCGGAAGGGTAAGTCGTGTAGTTCCACATTTGGTCATCGGTCGTCTTGATACAAACGCGGAGATGGCTAGCAATGAAGGTATCGTTGTATTGGACAGCTTGGCGATGGCCGCCAAATGCTATGTTGAGACCAAATCGCTGACCAAGTACTGCAAATGCTTGATGGTGGCTCTTTGGATGGAACGTCACTGATGCGCACAGCTTCTGTGCAGCAAGGTCAACGATCTTTGGCAGTGGTCTGTAGCCCCTATGTGACCACCATCTGTGAGTGAATTAGTGAACACAGAAGCACGATGCCAGGAATGACCACATACAACGGACGGCCGTATTGAAGGAGATGACTGCCCCATGCAACTTTGTCTAGCTCAACGTCCTCAAGCACTGGAGTGTGCTGATCCCATCCAAGCTGTGTAAATGGGGGGAAAAACAATTCTCCCTCGAGAGCAACTGCTGCCGATGGGGCCGATATTGCTATAGTGAACAAGCAGCAAAAAAACTATTATGTCGTCACTTACACAGGGTCTGAGGAGGCGTGTGATGCGCAACCTTTGACATAGTCGAGGCGAACACTACCCAAACTGGCTCGAGTTTAAATACATCTGAATATTCCTTGATGGTCTGGAGTAATACCGTCGCCGGAAGGTAGTCTTGATTCGTCGACTTCTCATGCAGTACATGGGCCTCATCGAGGGCAATTACCACCTTGGGCTCATTCTTGTTGCTTCGCGAGAGGGGAGCAGTATGCACCATCTCCTCGAAGTACACACACATGACGTTGGACGACAAAGATTCTTGTTCAACCTATACTTACTTGAGTGTGACAAGTGTTAGAAATCGCAACTGCACTTACATTGGGAAATTCCTTCTCAACATCCTCGAAGAATTTGGTACGCCTCCTATTATCAACATTGGACAGCACCCCAAATGGATTGGACTCCTCCCGCAAAAACTTGGCGAGGCATTTGAAAATTGTTGCGAAAAATATCTGACAACAGTGATGATATAGCTCCCTGGTGGGAAAGAATTTGGTGAGAAGGTTTGCAGGTATCGTGTCACGAGGAGGATATCCCTCGTCTTTCTCAGATCGGATGTTGATATATAAGACACAGATACCCTTCTTTCCAAGCTTTGTGGCAAGTATATGTCAAGAATGTTGTGCGACACAACGACGAGAACTCACTTCAAACAGTAAACGTGTCTTTCCCATACCCGAACTCTGGGCTATCGAGCAGAACTTGGTGTTGTTATGCGAATGGAATGCAAGGTTATGAATGAATGCATCGACGGAATCTCCTTCATAATCATGAGTCATCGCTTCCCCAAGTGCAAGCTCTGATTGTCTAAGAGTTTCTGTGTAGGTCATGTAAGGACAGACAAGGTATGTCGCTGGAGAAACTCACCTGCGTGTGTCTGAAGGTAGCCTATGGATGATGAGTAAAGCCAAAATCCCAATACCGTAATCAACGTGCGTACGGAGTATGCGAACACTCCGAAACGACATGGCTCGCCATGCGTCACTTAACTTCGTCTCCAGCTTGTCAGGGAAAGCGATATCAAGGTCAAGGTATTTTCGATCCAGTCTCGGATCACTTTGAACAACCGCACAAAGTACGAAGCGAAGTTCCGGCCTTGATGGATTCTCCCTCCACTGTGTCCGTTCTTCCGCTAATTTTGCTTCGACTTCTTGATCCATTCTTATATGATCTTGGGTCATGTAGTGATCCTCAGTCTCAGTAGGAGGAGACGGACTGCCGACTATCATCAGTTCTCGAGCGGGTTTGCTAGTATCAGTGGGTTCACTTTCCATGATGGACGCTAAATAGGAGAAGATGACGTTACCAGAAAGTGTGGCCAGTTTGGGGCGGAGCTTGAACGTCCCATGGCAACCGGCCTCTAGAACAATACGGCGTCACCGGCAGCCTTGGTCACACTCATCGTCGACACGTCCTTCATGTGCGGTCCCCATGAGCTACCTCGCCACGTCCGTGTCCAAGCCAAACTAGCACACGAGATATCAGCACAGCGTGGAAGATGGCTGAACACCCGACTCCACCCGTCGCTGCCCACGAGCCTCAGCTCCGCCGTTCGACACCCACTCTTGACTTTATCTTTCAGGCCAAATACTTCCACGGCCTTGTCGACAGTTGCCTTCGCCATCGCATGATACGTCGTCCACATCGTGATCAACCCGGACGGCGCCACCCGCACCACCCTCGCTCGCCGAAGTGAGCGGTCTCAAAGCCCGCCCATGCTGAGCACGTCCCCGCGACGGACCTTGATATCATCGCTAAGATAACCTCGCACCTCATCAATCACCCATCGGAGTCGCACGTCCTCTTCTGTAAGCATCTCCTCGCCCTGCGCGTTCACTTGGGCAGGCGTGTCGATCGTCCCAGAGACGACTCCGCCTTCCCAGCGGAGAAAAAAGACGACGCGAGCGGGGTCAAGCAGGCCCATACGCGCGAGTGCATAGTACGCGTGATACGCACGCCCGACGAAGGCCTTACGATCGGCTTGTGCGAGGGCTCGTCGAGCGAGAGGAGCGCATTGGTGTATGGGCCGGTTGCGTTGATGACTGGGGCACGCGATGGCGCACCTTGCCGCGGACGTTGAATTCGCGTCGGGTGAACTCGTCGTGTTCTGTTTGTAAAGGTGCCGGAATTCACGACGAAACCATGCAGGGGTCGAACGCACCGGTGCCCTTTTGATGGCCGTGCATCTGACAATAAGTTGGCATTATGAATCCAGCTTATATTCTTACGATGGTGGAATAAGTATGGGTATCGGCTATTGACTTTCGTACGATGCATCTAAGGAACAAGTCCTACGTTGTGTTTATGAGTGAACTTAGCCTTGGATTTTTGACGACTAGAATCATTGGGTAATTTCTTGCAAATGCCAGAATACCATTTGAAGGCCGATTCAACTCCTTGATGGCCTCAAAAGCTTTCTGTCCAACTCCGAGAGGGAAAGAGCCTGGTCCTTCTCGTCTTCCCTCAAGTAGGGCAACAATTTGGATTTGTCGTCAAAGTGCAAGAATTGGTTGACGACCTTTTCCGTCCACCGCCCCCATACGACCATATCGTTTGGAAGACACGAATGGAGGATCTTCTCACGACGACTGCGCTCCTCTTCCGGGGACGTTGCCTTCACTTTGTGAAAGAGCAACAGACAAACGAAGACCGCCAACGTAAGGTTTGTCTGTATCTTCTCCTTCTCCAACGAGGATAGGAACATGATCTGGCCGAAGAGCAACCCTTGTGGGATGAGAAGTTGAAGGAGAAATTGGATGTTGAGCAAGAGGGAGCAGAAGCCGATGGCGTGTAGCAGCGTATGGTACCCCTCTCTTCGTCGTGCTGCTGCGAATCCGTCTTGAGGTCAAAATGGCCTTGATGGTGTTCACGTCTCGCTCACTTCCGTTGATCACCACTACTTCATTTTCTCCGATCAGGATGCCGTGGCCGGGAGGAGAGCCCTCTGCAGGATTATTTACAGATTTGACGACAAGCTTTCCTTCTCCGATGACATAGCTTGACAAGCCAAGAAATGATGCCGAAAAAAATCATCGAGAAGTCGTAGACCAATGCACATAAGATGCAGGTCACGACGCTGCAAGTGATTGGGATGATGGTAGAGGGCGTCCATAAAGGGTAGACATTCGACGGGGGTCCTGTAATCGGTCTCTGACATGGCAAGATAGGAAACGCAGAAAGGCGTTGTTTCCCTCCTGAGAATCTTCTCCGGTTTGATCTCCTTGCTTCGCTCCATCGTCAGATAACCCAGATGACACGTTTGTATCGTCGTGCCAGACAATGCTTGGGCCCCTACTTCCCGTCAAGCCCAAACGAGATAGCGGGTGAGTCGTTCGGGCCGGGAAACAATCCGTCCCAGAAGCGTGAGTCCATCTACCGAAACGTTTCGCAATCGTGCAACTTCCAGGGGAATTATACCACCCCAGCCACCGTCTGCCTCTGTAAAGATGGACGGTAGCCATCCCCGAAAAAGCCGGCAACGCCAGTAGAATTGAGCGTGAACTTGGAGTGTCCAAGAGGTTCGCCGTGGGGAGGCATAGGTGGGGAGGGGTAGATGCTCAGTGCGCACCTGTGTCCTGTTCGCTCATTTCAATAAATACCCCGACGCCTCGTGGGGCTGCCCAGAAAGATCCATAAGAACAGGTCGAGGCGCAGCAGAAGTACCGTAACATTGATCCTAAAGCATATATTGAACGCTCAAGAAGGCGCCTGGCCCATAGTAGCAGGGTGAACGATCCTTGAAGAACAATTCGTCAGCGCAACAGGCTATCACCTGTTGGTGACAAAGTCAGAAATTTACCAACCAACCAACGATTGTTCTTGGACATCAACAAAGTCTGGTGTTCCTGCTCTCGTGAGGTGTTATCAAAGGCATCACGAAAGTACTTACGCGCGTCACCGTACAGCTTGGCTTGCTGTGCCACAGGAACTTGAATGACAGGCTTGTGCTTCTCCTAGTGACCTTGTGCTGTGTGTCCTTCTGTCAAAGATTGGCCCGGAACGTGTGCAAAGGGACACTTACAGTCCGGCACGCGCCGGGTAACGCCGGCGCGGAGTCTGAATTTAATGGCAGCTCGTCAGCGACGTCATAGTCATCTTCTCCTAACTTGTGTTCATCATGGATATTAATCCTAGTTGCCAACCCGCTCCAGCACCGATGGTAGTCGACAGTCCGTCTCCTCCTGACGAGCCTCAGGACTATTACACAGCAGATGAACATACAAGGATGGACAAGGAAGTCCAAGCGAAATTGGAGCAACAGAGGGTAATATGGCGAGAGAATCTATCAAGGTTGAGCCTTCGCTGTGTACTTCAAAAGGTGGTCGAAGGTGATCCCAGACTGCACCGAAAATATCTCGACACTTTTCCCAGTGAGGTGGAGGCGACGTTAAGTGACGCATTGAAAGCCATGTCGTTTCAGAGGGTTCGCATACTCCGTACGCACGTTATTCATGGTATGGGGCTTTTGGCTTTACTAACTATTCATAGCCTGCCTTCAGGCACCCAAAGGTTGGTTCTCCCGGTCACATATCTTTCTCCATGATCACACGATGTACACAGACAGTCTGACACAAGAAGAGTTTACCGCATTTGAAGAGGCGATGGCTCATGATTATAGGGAGGGTGCCGCTGATGCATTTGTTCAGTATCTCAAGCGAAATGACCATGCATTTCACTCCCCTTCCAGACCATATTATGCCAAGTTCTGTGCCATCACCCAGAGCTCAGGTGCAGGAAAGACGCGTTTATTGTTCGAGGTCGGTCTCTATTGTCGTGTCTTGTGACGTTGACATGTATGTTCCATGTAGCTTGGCAAGAAGGATATTTTTATCTTATACATGAACCTACGACCTCTGGGAGACGGGGGGTATCCACTTCGTGACACTATACCTGCAGATATTCTCTCTGAATACTGCATAACGGAGAGGGAATATTTTGCCAAGTGCCAAATCTTTTTTGCGACAATTCTCAAATGTCTTGCCTCTTTTTTGCAACGGGAGCCAAATCCACTTGGAGTGCTTTCCAGCGTTAATGATAGGAGGCGTACAGAATTTTTGGAGGATATTAAGAAGGAATTTCCCAATGTGAGTACAGTGATTTACGATGTTTGTCACACTCAAGTAACCACAGGTTGAGCAAGAAACACTGTCGTCTTCATCATCCAAGGTTCTGGACCAGTACGTTAAGAAGCTGCTGTCTAGCGGACGTCTCCAACAAGCCAAGGACTTTCCCAAGGTGATAATCGCTCTTGACGAGGATCGCGAGCTGCATGAACAGTGGGAGAATCGCGGATACCTTCGGACGACAGTGTTACGCCAGGTTATCAAACGTTCGTTGAGAGATGCGCCAGTTTGGGTGGTGTTTGCTTCGAGTCAGGTATGGCAGATTGCACCTCACATATCTCAACCTGAAACACTGTGTACGTGATATTATAAAAACTCCCACTCCACTCCTTACTTTGAATCTTAGTACCATCAGCAAGGTCTCCCCTTGAGGGAAATCTACTTTTCCCCCCATTCACACAGCTTGGGTGGGATCAGCACACTCCAGTGCTTGAGGAGGTCGAACTAGACAATGTTGGATGGGGCAGGCATATCCTTCAATACGGCCGTCCAATGTGTGTAGTCATTCCTGGCATTATGCTTCCGTGTTCACTGATTCACTCACAGATGGTGGTCGCTGAAGGGCCATTACACACTCACACAAATCTTGGAGCTCGCCCGACGAAAATTGTGTGCATCGGAGACATTCAATCCAAAGCTCCACTTTCATGCATTTGCAGTACTTGGTCAACGATTCGGTCTTGACATACCTTTTGGCCGCTACCACGCCCTCCGTGACAGTGAAAATCTCGTTGCTAATCATCTCCGCATCCTCATCAAGGAAACAGAGGACCGCATCTGGAGCTACACGACCTACCCATCTGAGCCTATTCTATCAGCCGTTGCCGCTGATTGTCTACACAAGGACAAAAATCTTTCCGACTCTCTAGCCACTCTGTTGGATATGGCCAAGGAAGGTCTAATCAATACAGACGACACCGGAGAGCTAGCTAGCCGTATCCTGTGGCTCCTTGCAAGGGATTTTTGTATTCACGAAGACCATGAGCCACCGTCGAAATCTCCGTCAACAGGCGATGTGGTTAAGAACGATTTTGAGATTCCGTACTGTCGGCCGGTTCCTGTTATAGAATTCCTCAAGCTCGCTTTTGGACCGCACATCTTGGATAATGCACCCGACGCTCGGAAGGTATATGAGGACGCATATATCAATTTCTCCCACTGGGTTCAGATGAAATTTGATATCACTCGAGGAGATGGAGGTCGAAACGATGTTTCGTACGTTACTAGCACAATCTCTGGTTAATGTGACACTGACCATGTATAGGATCGGGGAATGGACGGAATCCCTCTGGGCACGAACCAGTGCCATCCAGTGCTGTCGCAACCAGCCCTTAATCGACAAAGTTATCCCGATGTACTTCAAATCACGGCCTCGCGAAACTGCAATGTCACATATACTGATTTCGAACAAGGCCCGTGACAGCGCAGAGCCCGTTATTTTGGACGAAATCACCCGAAACCACGAGAACATTGCTCCAGGTTACCGCGGTCCCCCTTATATTGCAATCCTGGCGGATCTCGGTCTGTCGTCGTCTGACTGCTGTGACGTAGTCGTGCACGACAAGAGCACGACGGATGATCCATGCCTACGGATCTATGCGCCCGGTCTGAATAAAAAGACATATCCGTTCCTTCCGGACGATATCGCAGGTACTCTTAATGAGCTCTACGAACAGCCCATGCCTTCTCGGCCCACGATGTTGCAGGAGTTGGAAGCTGAGGTACAATTTGGGTGGTCCAGGGAGGCACGCTATATGAAGTGAGTGAAATCGGTTGGGATGGGATCAGAGTTTAGGATGAGCCAGTGTACGATTAGCCTAGAGAGTTTCTTGTTCACAAGCACAATTGGGAGTGCATGAATCAACTTGAAGGTGGTACCATTTTTGTCGGATGCGCACGTCCATCATGAAGCTTGAGAAAGACCAGTTCATCATCACGTCGTTGACCCGAGTACATTGCCGCGGTACCCAAGGATGATATGACAAGTAATGACAAGCTTCAAGTAAACTATGTCGACCGATCGGAATTTACGAAACCTCTCCGTCTCCCCGCAAATACTACATAGACAATCAAGTTCTCGTCCCGGGTAGCCCGTGGCATAGATACCGACGAAGATGGGTGCTGAGTCAGTTCCAAGTTCGGTTTTTCATTCATTTCCTTGTTTGCGTGTACTGGTAGCGATGTGACATCGTTGGTTCAGTTGGTCAGTCACAGACAGGGCAGAAACATGGTGAACGCGTTACCTAGCGACTAATTCCCCTTGTTCGTGACATACATTTGCAACAAGTCCCCGACTGTACGGGTTTTCCCTTCCAAGGTGAACGTGTGCGTCACCACTCCCGTCTCCGTCAACCACGGAGGGCGCTCAGTGTGATCATCGGTGGGAAGTGCCAGTCTAGGGTCGGCAGTGAACCAAGGATGACGAAGTGCCTCCGAGGGCCGAAGTCGGCGAGTTGGTTCGTACACGAGAAAACGGTGAATGAGGTCGAGCGGAGAGGGAACTGTATCAGGGGAGGGTATATGTGTTTCCGTGTCGAGGAGGATGCCCGAGGTCGACGGCGGCAGGTTCGGGAGGCGGGTTGACAAGTCAACCGCGTCGACGTTGACAAAAGATAATTTGCTTGCATCCGGGAGTGTTAAGAAAGACTAATCCATAGAAATAAAGGGTGAACCAAAGTGAGTGTCGAGCACGACGGAACAAGGAGCAAGAAGATGATGACGTACCGGCCATGTATTCTCGTTGGGCGTGCCTCGCGTCTTGAAAATGCTCCATGCGAGACCGATCTCACCTCGTGTTCCGTCAAAGAGATTCGTACGTGTCCAGCGACCTGTCGGACGTGGACCTGTTCCTCGCGGGATTACGAATGGCGTTGGAGGCGGTGTAGGTGGACGCGCTTCAGCGCTCGATTCAGACCCAGAGTCCGATTCGAACAATCGACTAAAGCCTTCTTCGTCGGTTTGCAAGCGTAGAGAGGTGAAAAACTCGGAAAAGGTGACGCCGAGACTCCATGCGTCGATCGCAAAGGCATCGTACGTCCGGGGACCGAAAAGCAATTCCGGAGCACGATAAGGGCTACGAAGGAGAACAAGTCGTGTCAGGACCTTCAAGGGAAGAGTACAAGGTGCATGTCACATACCCCGTCGATACTTCGAAATACATGCGTGCTGCGTATTCGGGCCACAGGTCCCTCGCTTTCGCAGCGCTGTCTTCGCCAACCGGGAAAGCGATCCCAAAGTCGATGAGCTGCGCACGTCCCGATGGGGTTAAGAGGAGATTGCTTGGCTTAATATCTCGGTGTGCAATTTGGACGTGTTCGCTATGAAGGTAGCTCACGCCGCAGAGGACTTGGAAGATGATCGACTTGGCAAGGATGGCAAATTGGACCTCGCGGGGGGTGGGGGATGCAGTAGTGGTTCCAAAGGAGATGATGGAGTGCGGAGAGAATCTAGAGGACTTCAGGAGCTCGTTGAGAGAGTAAGGGATGTATGGCATCCAGAAACTGAGATCTGGGGAACTCGCAGATAGTTCTTGTTTGATCAACGGGATGATCTAGGACGCATCAACGATATAGAATCACATGGCGTGCGAGGAAGATACAACGTACGTTTGGATGCGAGAGGGAGGCAAGTAGACGAACTTCCTTGACGATGTCGTGGGGCTCTTTGGCGTGTGTCGTGGTAGACGTCTTGACAGCGATGGATCGAGAACCATTTGACAACTTGGGTTCGATGCGGCAGGTCACGATGGATGTGGGCCCTTCGTACAGGATCTCCTGCAATGAGTGCGAAGATCAGTACTTGAACTCGAATTGACCAACATTGTTCCACTCACAGCGTCATCGTTGTGGTTGTCAAAGGCCATCGGCGAGGATTCAACAAAGGCGCTGCTCTGGAGGAGTGCTTCAAGTTCAAGGCTATATCGGCCGTGATCAACCCATTAAAGTTGAGACAGCCCGATCAACGGGCGGTACGCTTGCCATAGCCTTCCGAGTCTGAATGTGGTAGTAAGAAACAACCCGAGAACTTCAACGTCAACCCTCGGCTATATACGCCCTGCACACTTACACTTCACTACTGATTCATCCTTGATCATGGCTGTGGATGACACGCTCCGGACGCTCCTCAGTGAGTGCTATCTGGTACTTGGTTCCGAAATATTGATCGCAATTTCTAGATAAACAGCTCCTTGCAGCAGCTCGACAACCTGATGGCAACGTCGAGGAACTACTCACAAGCGAGGAATATAGAGAGCCGGAGAACGAAGACAGCTTTCTCTTTGACATCAACTGTACCGACTTGTAGGTTCCCTTCCACCAGCTCACCCCATCCGATACACTCAACCCCGCCTTCAGGTTGGGAAACACTTGTTCGTGCCCCCATTCCATTCCGCTATAAATTGAGCGCTGACATCCGCCGCTTCTCATAGCTCTTCATCTTGCGTATGTAGCTTGGTGCGCCTTATCTGCATCATCTTGGTACTCAATGTACATGGTTCCACCGGGCGGCGTCTGGATCCATCACCCGTTCTTTATCACAGCGTCCTGAGCGGATCCGAAGAAAACGTCGACCATCTCATCGAAGCTGATGGATGTGACGTTGATCTCCAGAATTCTGCGGGAGATACACCTCTCCATCTCGCTGTCCAGATTCTGGATCAAAACGCTCGCCACGCGATCGTACATACTCTCGTCAAAACGGCCGGTGCTGTTGATTCGTGCGTACTCTCTGCATCAATCCCTTGGGTGTTGGCACCCGCTACGCCCTGGCCTCTTTTTGACGAATCTTGTTAGTATCCGGTTGACGAACAAGGCAGGTCAGACACCAAAAGCCCTCGCGGAAATTTACTTTCCACGCGATGAGGTGGTGACTTCTCTGACGACCCCACCTGCACGACAATTAAGTGCCATCCTGGACGAGGACGACATTGCAAGCGGTAAGTTGGTTGAGGTGTCGAGTGCCTTTGGAGTGTGCTAATTTATGTCAAAGACTAAGAAAGTGGATCAGGGCCTGATCGAAATTAGACGCCACAACTATCAGATTGGTTACATCTTCTGTGGAGGCTGTAGTAATTAATCTTAGAGGAAGTCACTGCCAATCCGTGCAAGTTGGAGAAACTCGAAGCCTAGCTGGGGGGGGGGGGAGTCTAGACCACCATGATGTGTCCCTACTACTGCTCTTATAACCGCATTGTACGCTCGTATGGATGGCCCCCAGCTCGTGCACCTACCATCGCCATACCAACATTCACTTAGAACGTAGACTTGATGGGCTGAAAACTGCGTCAGATTACCTTTCACAGGCGCATTGCATGCCAACCATCGCTCTCCCATTCCAATTCGAGTTTTCGCGGAGGACCTTGGACATGTCCGCAACGCAAATGTAATGCGGTGGTGCCATTCGTCAAGGATACAACTGGGCCATTAAAAAGGCTCAACCGTGAGTATGCCATCGCAACAAGGCTGAAAACCGGAGTGGTTAGTCTACTGTTCGGAATGATCGGATGAAAGTCACACACAATGATGGGATTAAAGCGCAGAACGCCGTTTGATGATGACCTCCAGGTGGATCTCAGAACGGTCAGTAACGAATGGTTGCGCATACCTTTACCAAACTCGTTGTGTATGAGCGTATCTCATCACACGAGGGCCTATACAGCATAGTATTAGTAGTGTCCTATTGAGCCTGAGGAGTAATCGTGGGAAAGCCGGTCCAAGGGACACTACTGGTGTGATACTACTATCGCTAGCCCGTCGACCCTGATGGCGACACCCCACAATCCCTTTTCATTCGACCATACCAACGACGATGACGACGGCTGGGAAGAAATGCCCGTCGTCAGAGAAGACGAGCTTGCGGGCGGCCTCGACGAGGAGGACCAACGGAAATACCACTACGTCCACAGGAAATCCTCCTTCTCCAACGCAAACCCACACACGACTGGGAATGCGACGGGGAACCTCATCGACTTTGACGACCAAGGTATGCAATGGCGCTCGAAAGCGGAACAGAACGAGAACGAGTATACCCGGCTGAGAGCGGATGAAGAAGACGAGGCGGATGAGGTGCATCTACGGACGCGATATCTTTTCGACGAGGATAAGGCGATGACGCCTCTAGGTCAGATGCAGACGACGAAGAAAATGCTTAACGAGGCGCAACGTATCGCATACGTTGGTCTCTGTGCCCTGACTGCCAAGGAGATGGTGCAGAGGCAGAAGAACGCACGGAGGAAAGAGTTCAAGGAATCTATTCAAACCATGGAGCTCTGGGCATTGAAGGTGATGGGGCGGCTGTATTATCACATGGACCTCGAGACTGCAGGTATCTTGATTGTCATTCTACCCCTTGTTTTCCGATGGATGAACGATGCGCCCTAACATATATCCACAGAACAAAAGATGATAGACAGCCTTGCACTCCATGGTGTGCAAGCAAGCGATCTTGCGCCGTCGTTGATGACGACGCATACTATTGCCAATCCAGAATACGATCCCGCGGAAGCCAAGAAACAAGAGACGGAGAAGGCATCACGTCCGATAGAACAGGATATCAGTCTGGATCCTCCAAAATCCCCAGTCGTCCCTTCGTCACCAACAACACAGACCGCACCCACGTTTCAAACGACCGCTCGTGTGCTAGAAAATACATCCGTTGCTTCATCATCCCTTCCTGGTGTTACCACCACCCTCTCGTCCGTCGACAAGGATGTCACGCTCGACATTCGATGGACAGTTTTGTGCGACCTGTTCCTCATCTTAGTTGCCGACAGTGTTTATGACGCCCGTTCTCGCGTGCTGCTAGAACACGTCGCACTGAAACTCGGACTCGGTTGGATTGACGTCGCCAAATTCGAGCGGCGGGTCACCGAGGCGCTCGAGATTCAGGAGGGCGTCGAAAAGTTGGAGAATCAAGAGATCATCGAGGGGTCTTCTAAGGCTGCCCGGAAAAAGAGGTATGTGATGATGGGTCTTGCGACGCTAGGTGAGCAGTCGAGCATACGTATGCGTTACGGTTGGTTGATCCTGTTTGTAGGAGGTGGTCTCGTCATCGGGTTATCGGCTGGGTTGTTGGCTCCCGTCATTGGGGCAGGCCTAGGCGCCGCGCTTACCACTGTCGGCATATCAGGGACAACAGGCTTCCTCGCAGGTGCAGGCGGCGCTGCAGTCATCACGACGGGTGGCGTTCTGACAGGATCCGGCATTGCTGCTCGTGGAATGGCCAAACGGACTCGAAGTGTGAGGACCTTTGATGTACTACCACTCCATAATAACAAGCGCGTGAGTTGCATACTGACTGTACCTGGGTAGGAGCACCCTCCTCTTTCCCTCGATCTTGCTCACAAGTTTGTAGATTCATGACTGGCAAGTTGGATGACGTGCGACTGCCTTTTAGCGTGCTGGACCCTGTTGTCGGAGACGTGTTGAGCGTCCTTTGGGAACCAGAGATGATCCAAGAAACTGGAAGCGCAATAAGAATCTTGACGGGCGAAATTTTGACTCAGCTCGGGCAGACGGTCCTACAGGCCACGGTCATGACCGCACTGATGGGTGCTCTCCAGTGGCCAATCAGTGGGTACCTCTTGTTTTGGTGTTTGTCAAACGATTTATCCCGTGTTATCCAGTCCTAACAAAGCTAGGTTATCTCATCGATAACCCTTGGAACAATGCCCTCGATCGTGCGCGAGCAGCGGGTAGCGTGCTTGCCCAATTGTTGATGCAACGACATCTTGGGGTCAGACCGATCACGCTAATCGGTTTCTCGCTCGGGGCTAGGGTTATTTTTTATGCGCTCTTGGAGCTTGCCAAGGCCAAGGCATTCGGCATCGTCCAAGACGTTTTCATTCTTGGTGCTACGCTCACTGCCTCACAAAGCACATGGTGTAACGCACGAAGTGCTGTTTCGGGCCGATTTGTAAACGCCTACGCCAAGAACGACTGGGTATTGAACTATCTGTTCCGCGCAACGAGTGGGGGTCTTAGCTCGGTAGCCGGGCTGAGACCGATAGAAGGCGTACCCGGATTGGAGAACGTTGACGTGACGGATAAGATTTCGGGTCATATGAGTTATAGAACGTTCATGCCGCTCATCCTTGACCAACTCGGGTTTCCAGTGACTGCGGACTACTTTGATGAACCTGTGGTATGACTTTTTGAGCGCCTGTTGCCACGATAATTGATTAATGGCGTAGGAACCCGATTTTGAAGGCGACAGAGTGGTGATTCGGGAGGCTGAAGAGGCCAAGGCACGGAAACAAGGGTGGTTCTCGAAGCGCAAGAAATCATCAGTGGCTTTCTCCGCCTCTTCTCGACCTCCCGCCGCGCCTTCTTTCGGTTCCTCTAGAAGGAAAGCCTCGTCCAAGTTGCCAGAGGACGATCTTCCACCCCGCACGGAAGCTGCCTCAACTCCCTCGCCTGCTCCTGCCTGTACAGACACCGACGCCACGTCCACTTCTCCCGAACGGCGTTCGTCAGAGTCCGCACCGGAAGTTCCTGCCCATGCCGGTTTTGATCTAGCCGCCATCAGACACATGATTAGGCAGGCGGAGCGTCACCCCGAACAACTTGTGGTTCCGCAGTCTAAGCCGGATCAGGATGGCTCAGTACTGCCACATGCGTTACCTAATTCCATTTCAGCTCCACCGCTATCGCCTCCGATAAGCCAGATAGGTGCTGTCAAGCTGGTCCCTTATGACGATGTGGGTGAAGCAGGTCGGAACTTGCGTGATGGATTGAACGCCACATTCACTACATCGATGACACTTCATGATAGGGATTCATATAGGAATACTGAAGAGGCAAAACTTTGTTCAGAGTCTGACGGCGCCTTATCTCGGCCGCCATTCCCACCCCAGACGAGCCCGGCGGTATGGTCTTCTACGAGACATACCAACTACGTCGTAGATGCCGCGTTGGGGAACTCGTTTGCAGGGCCAAGTGAAGGAAGCGCGTTTGCAAGTTCTACGCGCAATGTTACAGAGTCGCCTTACTCGCGCGATCGGCTGGGCGTGCAGGCCGCACAGCCAGCGATAGCGACTTCGCCAGGACTATCCTTTGGTTCTCCGGATGGGAGTATCACGTTCCAAGGTTTGGAACCGGATCCATGGAGTGCGCCTGCCGAATATAGACAAGGGACGGGCAGTGGGCATGGTATGAATCCTTGGTCCATGTAACCCGGGTGCTTCTGGCTTGGCGGAATAGGATGGGTAGAGTTACGTGCCGTGGGTGTATTTTTAATGCACTGTACTCCTCGCACTCGCGAAAAATGGGGGACTTATTTGCGAACGTACAGCTCATATCGGTTCATTATGTGTTCGGCCGCGACCTGTGTCTGAGCGTGGGTTGCGGCGATGCACTCGAATAGCACGGGCGATAGAACGCGAAACGAGGATGATCCGCCGCCGTCGTATGGTCGTAATCAACGTTCGCGACCAAGTGGAACAAAGGACAAAAGGTTAACAAAGATATGATCGTCGTCTCAGCCGGTATCAGTCACCAGGCGAGCCTACGCCCACTACCGATGGAGTACGGTACGTAACGACGATGAAATCAATAAAGCAACAAACATATCAGACAACAAAGAGGCGGGGGGGCCACATGTCATCAGCACCGAGTAATATTTGGCTGGGTGAGAACGTGGCGGAGTGACGCCGAACTGCGTCTTTTGTGCCATTTGAAAGCCCCACGCGTTGCCCTTGACGTGCCACCAGGGAGCACGCCCGCATCATGTCACAAATAGGTCGCCACGGCCACCTTGTGCCCCACCCGAGCAGGGTGTCGCACTCAGCTGGACAGGGCAAGTCGCTACTTTTGAAGTGACGCTGTCAGCGGTTGGTAGCGACGCTCCGTTGTACCGGTGGAGACCCTCCACAATGGGGGTCGACCACGAATTTCTTTTTTGAATTGGTCGCCATAACGCGGAGTTTGAACTCTTACCCAGGGAAAAGTCTGCCACACAAGGTTATTTTAAGCCCCGACGTGTGGAAACTCCAAACTAAATAATGTGGGCGTTGCGTTCCTGCCTTTTTTCACAATGATATAAGGCCGGACTACCCTCATACCTGTTCCCGGACTCCACCTTCCCTTGCCTCTTCCTCTCCCTCCTTCACCACTCTCTTGTTGCCTTAGTCTCTCGCGTCTCTGGTGGTCGACGTCTTTTTTTTTTTTGCTTTGAAGAGACGTACATGCGCTCCATCCTCAAGCACCCTCACCTATCCGATCTTAGTTACCACCCATGTCCAGAACCGTTCCCTTTTGCAACGTGTGCGACCGTTGTTGAAGTCTCGCCGCACGTCCATTTCCCTCCCACTCCGACCCTCACCTCAACCTTCATCACCCACTCCTCCTCGGTGTACGACCGTACCCCGGCAGAAGTGCAGCCAAATATCTGTGCCTTGCCCGGTCGCCACGAGAGAGAGATTGTTGACACACCCGGTCGGATGCGCCGCATGTGGGATCGGGACAGGGGAGATTTACCAAGTTATTTCTATCCTCGCGGGTCCGCGATCGAGCCTTCAGGTTCATCCACCCTATTTCTCCGTCTCTTGAACGATGCCTAACGATCTCTTGTCCCCACATGCACATGTGCGCCTTTGGTATGCAGAGTCGGATGATTCCGATGCCGTCCGGACCCCGCCTGAGCCGCTGTTGCCTGGCCCTACGATCGCCGTACGGTTTGGGTGCCGAAATATGAGCGATGCGATGTCGCCGTATGGCTCCCAGGAGTCTTCTCTGTTATTCTTGCCACATGCGAATATGCCGTTGAAGATGAAGAAGGGTTCAGGTCGGTCACATAGTCAGGGTCAGACACATTGCAAGGCTCGTCAGGAGAGTGCCGACGGACGGATACAACGTCGGAGCGATTTCTCCGTTCCCACCCTCGATTTTGAAGGGTGTTTGGGTGGGTTTTGACGGCATTAGATGGACATGGTACAGATCCATCGTGTCTTGCGCTCCATATTAATGATGTGATGACAAAACTGATACCCACACGCATGCCATAGTTGTTTGTATTACTACCATTCGTTGGGACCCATAGATATTAATTTTTTTTCTTGAACGCACGATCCGTGCTTGTTGTATTCGTTTATATTGTCGCCACGCGTGGTCTACGTGGTAGATTTGCGGAATGCGATTAGAGGATTCTTTATGGTGGCGCAGAAGTTGTCCGATCTTGCCGTCCAGAGGTATATTACAACACGTTGGGAAGGTCAGAAGTTGGATATCAATGCGGCCATCAATGAACCCCAGATAGAAGCCTGAATGAATGAGTACACGCAGGCCAGCTAGACCGTAGTGAGTCGAATCTGCATGGATGGAGTGCTGCGCGCGCAACTCACTTGATCCACACTGTATCTGGACTCGACCGAGGCTCATAAATCGCCTTCCATTCGATCCGACCTCTTATGATATTCGGGTTGGGATCAGGAGCATGGAGCACGGCTGGACGACTGAAGGGGTCTCCGTCCCCGACTCCGCTGATCCTGCGTACCCATCAGGAGTAGTAACAGACACTTCCATTACTGAACAGTCCCTTTAGGTAGGGGCAACCATCGTACTTTGTCCGCTTTTGATGAGCTACCGGATCTGAGGAATCCAGTTTGTCGTCCTCGCCAGGGTGAGTGTAACCAGGTGTTTGCATTTGTAATCCGGTAATATTAGGGTCGTGAATGAGATTCATTGGCAGTGAATTCGCTTGTCAAGACACCTACACAGGCCCTGATCGAGTCCAATTTGTTGTGTGGCTGTATGTGTGGACCTCAAAGTTCCGAGCCATTTCGGAGGCGGTCAGTGCGCAAGTTCCACTCGACGGAGTGCAAAATCCGAGCGTGGGAATTACACAATTCCACCCCCAATCAACAAACCGCCTCTCAACGTCCCTTTTTGTTCCGCAACCACCATCACACGCCGACGACAACGTTTACTCGTCACATCCTCACTTTGATCTTTTACAGCAATGGCTCGTACCAAGGCAAGTATATATCTTAGCGCGCTCGACGATTGCCAGACTCACCGTCTTTTGCTCAGCAAACCGCCCGTAAGACTACTGGAGGTAAGTCATGGCGCGATATGCTGTGGCCCGCCAACCAACCCGCTTCCAGGCAAGGCGCCCCGTAAACAATTGGCAACCAAGGCTGCCCGCAAGACTGCTGCCGCCGTACGTGTCGAACCCTCTGCCTTGCTGCCTGCGCTGCACACTAACCCCCTTTTGTGCAGGCCGCTACCGGCGGTGTGAAGAAACCCCATCGTTTCCGCCCTGGAACAGTCGCCCTTCGTGAAATCAGAAGGTACCAGAAATCGACTGAGCTCCTTATCAGGAAGCTCCCCTTCCAGAGGCTGGTCCGTGAAATCGCTCAGGATTTCAAGGTGCGTTGCTGTTGTGCCTTGTTTGATGACTTGGCACCGACGGATCGTCTGGGGAATAGACCGACCTGCGCTTCCAGTCATCCGCAGTGATGGCGTTGCAGGAAGCTGCGGAGGCATACCTTGTCTCCCTCTTTGAAGACACCAACTTGGCTGCCATTCACGCCAAGCGTGAGTCATTTGTTTCATTTGCGTTGTTCTCGGGTTTATGCCCTCTCTTTCTCTAGGTGTCACCATGTATGATTTCTCTTTGTTGTCCCTCTCCCTACTTGCTGACTCGCTGCTTTATAGCCAACCTAAGGATCTCGCTCTTGCTCGTCGTCTCAGGGGCGAGAGGGCCTAGATCATGTCCCACACAAGGACTTGTTTCGTTAGACGAGTATACTCTTCTCGTTTTGTTGCTCAAGTATGTGTTTTTATGGTGTCCGTTTATGATACGAACGAACATAGTATGTACGACTGCCTCGTCCCCCTTGACCCCGTCTTTTTGTTGTATGGGCCTAGTGGACTCGTACTTGTGCCACCTTTCATTCATTTATGGAGATGTTTGTGGTATGCAGAAAGGAAATGTAGAGAAAAAGTTTGTATTTGCTTATGTATTTGATGTATACATCTGCTTTACAGACAATTGTTGTGTTCGCTGCGAGTGCGTCCTCTGGTTTTTGGATCAATGGCTCGTTGCGCAAGATCTGGTCGCGATCGTCTCGGAGAATGTGATGGCATCCAAGCTTCCATCAATCGTTGTAAGACATTCATTGTAAGGAAACTCCACCGGTCGCAGTTTCGGACACAAGCATTCACCGACTTTAGAAGCGTCGGTCCCCAAATGGAATAGTCGTAGCATGAGACATAACAAAGGTGCACGTGCGTCTGCTCAGATTGCAATCGATGGGTGAGAGCTTGAGCGGGTGCGCTACGGTTTTGGAAATAAAGACGTGCGTGCAACCCAAGGCGCGAGACGGAATTATGGATGGATATGTACGATTCGCTCAGGGACGAAAGTAGTTGGCACCCACCGCACCGCACCGCACCACACGCTCAGTGATGGGCGCGCGCGGGCAAGAATAGACACGGGTACGTACGACCCCGCCGAGGGGAGACGCGGACATGTCATGTCGTGACATGAGAAAGGACGGTCTGTGCCTGTGAGGGGCAAAAGAGACCGACAAGCATGATATAACCTGATTGGTTCCGTCCACACGGAAGCATTGGGTAAGGTATGGCGATGAGGAGCAAGGAGCGGGAGATACCGAGAACTAGCGCCGAGGTGGTGTCAAGGTCACAGCTTGGCCAAAGTCTTGGGGATCCAAAGGTGCGACCAACGCAGCGGGGTCGACTGCAAGACCATTGGCCAGCGTCTACAGATCTCATCGGAAACCAATCTGATAAGCTGATCTGTCGGGCAGCTCGACACGCAGCGACAGCAGGGTCAGGTGGCGGTGGCAGGACGTGGGCTCCACCGCACTTCGGTGCGGTGACAATGCGGTGACTCATCAACGTGCGCGAAACAGAGGGTGCTTGCCGCTAACAGCACCGGACGACGGCCCGTCAGCCGGTGACAACGCACATCCGGCATGCTGGGGTTGCCTGCATTCGCCCAACCTTGTTTGATTGACACGGACCAAGGTTTTGCGGCCAGCTGGTAATGAGTAGCGGTGACCGTGCGCAACGGAAGTTGATAGGTTTACAACGCTCACGATATTAAAATCGAGACGCGTTTCGATAAGCAAGCGGCCACGACCTCTAGGGGTCAATGAGATAGCAAAGCTTTTGGCTTTCCAAACCCACCTCCCCTTGTCCCTCGCATTCAACCATCTTACATACCCCACGCAGAACGTTGCAGCAATGAGCAACACCTCGACAAACGACACTACCTCGTTATATCTCTTTTGCAGAGTCCCATAGACTCGAGGATCCCAGTGACGGAAGAGGATCGGACATGACTGCCCAGTATCAGACCCGCAATGGGCGCGCCAAATAGTGTTCCTGCCCTCCGAAATAGATAACCCCGTTAACGGCGGCGTAGTTTTGTACTAACCGAAGACCTCGGTGATAGTCGTGGGCAACAGCGCATTGTGTCCACCCGCGCAGGCACCGTAGAGAACGGCGAAAGCAAGGAAGCGAGCCCGTGGCGCGTCGTACCATAACGCAATGACCGACAAGGTACTCAAGAGTACCTACATCGTGCATATGAGTACGATAGCGTGCTTGGCACGTTCTCTTTACTCACACTTATGATCATAGTGTTCTGTCGGCCAATTTGTTTGCCAAGACACCCACCGATATCCGTGATACACTGTTGACGGCATTGTTGAGAGCCAACACCAAACTGGTCATCGAAGCAGAATAGCCCAGCACGGAGGTCCCATACACGGTCATGTAGTAGATCGGGGCCAAGTTCCCCGCCGCCTGGAGGAACGCACCAGCGGACTTGAAACCAGAATAATAAGTCCCCGTGGCCATATTTCCATAGACGATCCAGACAAACCTGATACAGGAACGTTCCCTTGCGCACCAGCCTCAATCCAATTCGCGTATCACCTCATCCGAATCTTTGTCTTTTGCGGATAACACACGCAACAGGGATGCCAACGACCAAGTTCCAGATGCCAAGGATTCGCAGTGCCCACCGTATCCCGAACCTCGACACGAGCAAGGTCGTTACAGGAGCGAACACCAACCCCCCTGCACCGAACCCCGAGAGTATGCATCCCATTGCAAAGCCGATGTGCGTCGAAATAGACGGGAGTCAGGGACATGATAGGGAAATAGTACATGGACGCCCCGACGCCATAGAGAATCGCCTGCGTCATGAACAGCTGCCACAACTATACAAGGATAATTGGGTCAGGTGCTTATATGCGCGTGTGTTGGCTCACCTTGGTGCTGAAACTTGCAAGGAGAATACCAAGGCTCATCAAGATGACACCTAGGAGAGTGATTGTTCGCACGTCCTGGATGCGCGCCATCCACAGGTTTACAAAGATACCCCCGCCCATGTCAGACCTGCCAACCAGCGAGACCAACGCGTCCTGACCGACTGTGTCCGAGATGTTGCTCCTCGACGATGTATAGTATTCCTAATCAACCGACAGAGCGACATGACAAGTTCGGACTACAGATCCGAGTGTCGAGGCAAGTCGCTCACCTGAAATGTGTGAAAGATCATCGCGAACCCGAAGACGAGGAGAGCTTGATACTGCTTTGTAGGCCTTGCGTCTGTAAACGCGTTTCGTGGAGGTTCTATAGCATCTTGGTATGTCTAGTGGAGTGAGTCTGGCCCCGACATCGTCGTGCAGAAGGAGTAACGACTACGCTGGGTTCAATGCGGTGGCTGTCAGAGAGGCCATCACGAGGATGAAAAGCCTGCTAGGTTATGACTCGTCGAGTCCGTACGTTCCCGATGTTGCCCGCGCCTGGTATCGTGTGGGTAGGAGAAAAATAAAGAGTTTGAACGTTGGTGAGTACTACTTGAGTACTTGAGTCTTGTACTCCTTAGAAGTGAGGAAAGGCCGGCCAGGCTTCAAGTGGCGTTGCTGACCGTGTCCGTCACTGAGGAGAGTTGGGCACAAGAAGTTTTCCGCAGAAATCGCACCCTGGAAAGGCGGCCAACTAATCGCAAGGACTTGGATGGCGTCTATGTGCCACTTCAGAAGACATACGACAGACAAGCGAGACAGCTGCGGCGGTGGGTAAATCTCCATCTGTCGTCTATTCCACATTCATCGAAGCTTTGCTTGTAGGTCAACTGTTATTCGCGCGAGGGTAAAATCCTTGCGATTTCTACGCGATTTTCGGAAACGAGCGGACGCGTTCTATCCTTATCCAGCTCAGTACTGCGTCGGCAGTGCTGTAGCTCAACGATGACCTTGTCAAGGCAAAGGACATGAATGTTAAATGACCCTCCGGTAGCTTTGGATGCCCTGTCGGGTCATGGCTTTTATTGATCCCCGGAATTCAGCTTGCCATTGTAGGTCATGGTTTTTCCGGACTTCACTCACCTCAATGGATGGTATGGCAGAAAATTGTCAGCTGACATCGAGCTGCATGTCACTCGAAAGAATCAAAGCCAAGAAAGCTCTTTGCCGAATTCAACGATAATACATGCTCTATTCTGTGTTCAAAAGTCGGATGAAAGGCAAGTCAGTTCCACAACATCGTGTCAATCCGCCCAAAGACTGAAACTTGCGTCTTAAGCCCAACGGAAGTTTGATGCCTAATTAACAGGCCCGACCGTTGTGTTACCTGAAAAGAAGAAGTCCCCTCGCGATCGATCCGCAGGAACATGAGCTTGATTTGGTCGTGGTAGCGCTACGACCTCTGCGTTTAGATAGAGTGGAAGGGGTTTCAATGAACCTTGCGATGCGAACGTTGGATCCCGACTCACGCCCTGTGTATGGCAGTCTGGCGAAGAGAGGGCTGTGGATGATGGTCGACTCACGTTCGACTCGAGGGGAGAGGCAACCCTTCATGATGCTGGTGTTGTGTCATGCACCTGGGTGTGCCTTTACCTTTTGTTCCGCCACCAGTCAGAATTGACAGATATACAATATGATACGATCTGTCTCAACACTAGATGCAGTGAAAGTGGTTCTGTCTTCAACAAACCCTTGTGTAGCTAACGTCAACAGGAATGTATGATGTGTACTACGGCCTGTCAGTTAAAAAATCAGGATCAACTTTACATTGACTATGCCACAGCACGGAGATGGTGCTGTATCGTCAATGAAGCTGAAAATTGGATGCACTTCCGCAAATAATGACAACTACGGTTTCAGCGACATCAAGGAACGTATATGCCTAACAAGCGTCAAAATGCGTACAACTACAATGGTGAAGAAAGGATAAATGCATATGCAAAATCAACGTGAATAGAGCGCGGACATCGACAAGATATCTCTAGCCGACCCAGTGCGGTTCAGCCTTTAATTTAGCCTTGGGCCAGTACTTGCCTCCGGCCAAGCCGTCTGCTTCCATCCGGATCTTGACCGTCCGGTGGAATTTGATCTTGACGTCTTCATGGTACTGCCTAGGAATGTGTCTCCCCGCGCCCATATTGACACTGCACACGGTACATCCAAGTCAACAAACTGCTCGCTCGGCAAAGACTGGCATGTCGACTTACACAAAGCCATCCTCCCATTGATTGTCCTGGTCTCGCTGGTAATGCAACTTTTGCGGAATGGCCTCGAGGAACCACCACCCCAATGCAATTTGTAGCTGGTCATACAACGGACAAACGGCGTCTGCTAGATCTTCCTGCTCCTCGCTGACAAACGTTCCACCATCACTGTAGGCCACGACCGTCGGGTCGTGGACGACCTGTGGTTTTGGCACGGAGTAGCCCTTGAGGGAGTCTGGCGTTCCGGGTGGGGACGGAGGGGGCGGCGTTTGGTAGATCGGCGGAGGACGCTCGAGGACGCGTGGGTATAGCGTCGCGTCGTCCATGCCAACCTGTTTGAACATGGAGCGGTAGAACATGATCCCCGTGTTCGTGAGGAAGCACTGTCTGATCATCCACCGTAACGGGATGCGCGCCAGACTGTTGCGAGTTCCGTTTTCGACAGAGCCACCGCCGACGTCTTTATGAAGTTTAGTACGTTTTCGATGATTTCTGCGGACTGATGGACATACCGCAATGGGCACCTGCGAACCACACTTCTTCGACATCAGTCTTTGTAATTGCTTGAGAATAATGATCTTCCAACTGCGTTAATGATAGTTCATGCTTATGAATGCTATTATGAAGGCTATTGGTGTATTGTCTGACGACGTGCGGCACAGGAGGCACGAGAATCTTCCTGAAGCTACGAGGCATCTCGTGGCGCTTGACACCACGTTCAAGGTCTTGTTCTGTTGACCGGTTGAAAAAGTTCGGTTTGAATCGGCTGTTTAACAGGATTGATTATGAATACCACGAAAGAGAAAAAGTTATTGCATACACTCGACGCTCATCCGATGACAAAGCATGTCTGAAGTACCGAATGTTGTTGTTGGCCTTTGTGAACGGCAATGTGCGAGGAATTATCCCAACAGAGCTGACTGTATCCCTAATCATGCCGAGGGTAAGGTGCTCATCGTACACGCGTCATCTTTGAACCTCGAACTTACCAAACACCAACAAGTTCGATGTCCACGTTGATCGAAAACGCTTTCTTGAAGGCCGTACTTTGCTGCCATCCAAGATCATCGTCTCTGGAGTACATCTTGTATGCAAAAGGCACTTGCTGATGGTTGCATCGAGGCAGCAGGCCGACTTTATGGACCCTTGATGACGGCAAGGGATCAGGCATGTGAAAAATCAGATGCACGTCAAAACTTACATCCCCGCAAGTGCACGGGCTGTGTAAGCGCCTCTCGAGAATCCAAAGACACAAATCTTGTCACCCGCTTCATCTACACGGCGGACATCAGCTGAGTAAGTTCAAGTTGCGTCCGAAAAGCTCCACATACAGTTTTGCATCAAGAACTCATAACCACCTAGAATTTGACACAATTATGAACAAGGGAAGCCCATGGGAAAGAATGCCTACCGACCCATCACATGTGCATCCAGATGATTACCAATCATCGCATCGATGGTCTTCGAGAACTTGGCATACGTTGGTGTTGCTATTTGAGGAATAGTGTAGGTACCAATCCCGGCCTACCAAATAAGCACCAAGTTATACCCACGCCAAGTTCCACGCGGTGAACAACTCACCTGGTAGTAGACCATCTGTTGGGCGGGGTCATCCTTCTTTAACATAGAAAAGAACTGGATGATGTTGGAGTTCTGTAGGTAGTGCATCATAAGACGAAAAGGCGAGAACATCCAAAGCGAACTTACATCTGCGTCGAACTGGTCGCCTGTGCCATCGAAACAGAGCACCAACGTGCGGTGGGTATGAACTGGAGGTATCACGTCGTCTGTGACATCTACCAACGGCGGCACAACCCCATTAGTCGGCAGAGCCAAGGGCGAGATCAATGGCCTGTCGGAGGACGAGGAAGGGGCTGAAGTGCTATCGACCATGGTGGGGACGAGCGCGCTCAAGAGCTGGACAACATTGGGCTTTAAACGTGGGTTAATATAAGTTCATGACCCTGATCTCGGGACCCGAATACCGGATGCAATTGGAGCTGGACCGTACAACGTTTCCCACAGGAGCAAAGAAGGTTTACTTAAAGATTGAGCCATATGCGAAGCGCCAACTGCCAAAAATCAGTGATATCCCGACGCCAAGTACTGTTGATCAGTAGAGCTAGAAACAGACGGTACTTCCAAATTTGTCCGAAATGTACGCCCAAGTCTATCGAGAGACGTGGGTCAAACAGACCTGTGACCCGTCAACTCGTTGGCAGGCAGATTTCGAACCTTTCGACTCAGTGGAAACCCGGCGTGTAGACTCTCCCGGATCGAACGTTTCCCGACTACAGTAGAAGTCCTCATAACACATACCCCTCGGGATAGACCCGAGGGTATGCGTTATGAGGGTGTATGTGTTATGGGACAGGTTGATGATGGGCGGTAAAAAATGGTCTGTTGACCGCGTGTACTAGTAGATTGTAAAATTAGTAGTCGAAAACTATTGACGACGAAAATAACTAGTGATCTTGTTGTCCTTCATATTCTGCATGCCAAGCACCCACGTCCTCTGTCCAAACGAACCAAGGATCATCTCCAACTTGCGTGCAAACGGGTCATCCAGCTTGTTGATATACTTCCTCAAAACCGTCACTGCCTGAAGCGCCTCCTGACGTGTCAGACCCAGTTCAATTGAGGCGTCTTGGTCATTGTTCGTGTCGGTGACCTCATCGCTACCCCCCAAGTCAGCCTCCCGTGCTGCTTTGGCAGCCATTACCGTTTCGAAGATATCATCATCTGTTGCTTCAAAAACATTGTGAGACTTTTCCTTTCTTGTATTTGATTGCGCAGCTTCGTTAAGCCCTTTTTTAGGATGTCGAGGGGTTTCATGTTGAGTCATCAAAGGAGGTGAAATGTTGGTTCGGGTCATTGTTGCCATCCTAGGATTAGCAAAAAGACTGATTATATAATTAAATTACCTGATTTAGCTATTTATAAGCCAAGGTATGTGTTTTTGATGGGCAAATTTTACTATGTGTTATGCCTTATGGGGAAGTTATGTGTTTTGCATACGAAATCCCAGCAAACCAACTTGGAAATTCTAAAAATGTATACGGTATGAGGAATTATGCGTTTTGGTAGGTATACGTTAGAAGGACTTCTACTGTACTTATGTAGCCAAGTGAAGTGTTGCCGCGAAGCGAATTGAAGCGAAGCGAGGTGCGTTTTTGGCACACCGAAGGCGCATGAAAGTGATTTCGTCTGCCTCGAGAAGTGTTCGGGAGTACGGGCCAACTTTCCATCCAATCACAAGTGATTATCAATTAGCCAAGTTCCGCTAAGTATAATCGTTCTCGGTCCCGTTAGCAAACAACTGCTAAAGCTCATTAGTAGCGCCTGATTCTGTGAGCTCATACACCGTTCTCTGATTGACCAGCATGAACCTCCAGGTATGGAGCAGGCAGTCCGTCCATACCTACCAAGACCGTCTTATCGGAGTTCGAATGGGGCTTAAGCTTACTAATCTTAGACTTTCGTTGGCTTCTCGGCTTGATTACCCCCTTAATATCCAATCGATCACTTTCCTAAAGACAAACACCACTCCATCATGCGCGCCTATTACTTTGACAACACTCCTGGCGACCAACGCCTCCCCCACGACTCTGATATACCAGTGGACGATGACGTCCTCGCCTCTATCGGCGTCCTCCACTGGCACATCCCTGTCCCCGTTCCCTCGGTAGGCGAGTACCCCAAAGTCGACGCTGTCGCCCGCGAGCGCGGATACAAGAACAGAGATGTGATCACCATCACTAAAGAAGGTCTCGGCGATCTCTACGAGGCAAAGCTCAAGAGCTTCTACGAAGAGTCTGTTTCTTTTACTTTCTCTGGGCTGGACGCTTATCAGAGATTATGTTGAACAGACACATGCATGAGGACGAGGAGATCAGGTATATCCTCCAAGGCAGTGGTTTCTTTGACGTTCGTGGTGAGTCGCACACCACCTCCCATATTATTTCCCACCCTGACCATCTTGTGTTCATCGATAGAGCATCCCACTGACAAGTGGATCCGATGCGCGCTTGATACCGGCGATCTCATGGTCCTTCCCGCTGGCATTTACCACCGTTTCACGCTTGACGAGCAGAACGTGATAAAGGCAATGCGGCTGTTCCAGGCAAGATCTCCCCAATATACCACCATCCGCGTCTACTTACCTACATCCACCGGTTCTCCAGGACGAGCCCAAGTGGATACCTTACAACAGGGACGAGGCCACAGACATCAACCCATACAGGGTGGAATACCTGAATAGCATCGCTGTAAACTGAACCTTACCGGGCTAAGATGTATGTAGAGATTTTCCTGCACCGATCTCCCAAACGCTTGTGAATTAGCGCGACCGTTAATACAAATTTGAACATTCGAGCTGCAGCATCTTGACCCGCATTACCACCAGACTCGAAATACATACCGAATAATAATAAACCAGTCTAAGAGCGGTCTATGGGGCTGATCCAACCATAGGACTAACAACCATTCCCCGAGACCCTACCCCGAGTGTTTGAAGCGACTTGTTCCATTCAATTACTTTGGGATGCGCTACGACCTGATACATTCTCGGATGACAACTTCCAAGGAAGAGCAAATTAGACACACCTTCTTGGGGTCAAATCGCAGGACTTGCAATCCATCCAGGGATGCAGCCCGCGAAAGAGCGACGTAACTCTGACCTATGCCCCATCAGTGTTAGGGCTTCAAAACTACCCACATCTCTGCCTTACCTTTTTCAAACACTCTTCCAAGATCGACCCTAACCCGCTGGATAGTCTGACCCTGACTTTTGTGGATTGACATGGCCCAAGCAAGGATCAGGGGTATCTGCGGGATGGGAAGCTGAGCGGTCCTAAATGGTGATCGCCAATCAATGATCTACCTGCATCCGGCGCGCAAGCAGTTTGCCTTCAGAATCCTCCACTCTGAACTCCTCCCTCATCACCAACACTGCTTCCTTGCCCCCTTCGGGTGTCGGAAATTCCACAACTGGAAATGTCTCCTCTACTTTCTGCGAAACAGGGAGCTTACCCTTGGCATCCACTTCTCCATTCTTGATGTTCTCTTTCCCTACGGTTTTCTCTGTGGCGTCGACCAAACAACCATCTGGGCCTATCTTCACTCTGCGAACGAACCCCGTCGTCTTCGCGGACACAGGCCGCTTGTTGTCGCTTTCCCCGTGGGTCATACTCATGACATCACGGTACCTAAAGAAACCAACCACCTGCCCGACACACCCATTCACGAGCATCTCGTCAACATTCTTGACGAGCATCACTTGAGCGCCTTTCTTCAGCTCAAGTGTCTTTTCTGCAAGGATACCAGAGAAAAGGCCTTCACGTTTATCGTACCCCAATGGCGCACTCGTAGGTTTGTAAGGTGCATGACTTGAACCAGATCCTGGTTTTGCAGAAACACTCGAGGAGGGTTTTTTGGTTGTTGGTGGTGTTGTACTTGGGGAATTGGGAAATGTGTCATGCGAGTGGAATGTGTGAAGTGCATACAGCAAGGCCCTGAGACGAGCAGAGTTTGCATTCGATACTTCATGCCTCATGGGGAACAACTCTGTTGGCAAAATATTAGGTGCAGATGGTGGCGGAGGTGGGAGTGGTCTCGAGAGGGACTTGAATATTGCACACGCATCCGCAGAAATAGATCCGAGTCGCATTTCGTTTAGAAGAGATACGAAATCTGAACAAGTTACCAGGTCTCAGGGCATACACTATCAAAGGGCAATGCTTACGATCATCCTTTTGACGGAATACTTTACTGAGCGTGATAGTATGTTCTATGCAGGACTTCCAAGCCTCGCTTTCGAAGGCAAAGAAGGCCTCTCCCTTGTACACTGGTGGGAGTTGAAAAAAATCGCCAGTGACCACGAGCTACGTGTGATCAGCCAGTGTTCAATGTGCAAGAATACACATACTTGAATGCCCCCGAATGGCTTGTTCGTCTTCTTTCGAAGGCGTTCTGCCAACGCTGCGAGCGTATTGAACAAATGTCCGTCAAGCATAGATACTGTAATACCACAATAATTGACATCATGGCGATAATTGCGACGCATATAGACTCACTTTCGTCAATAATCATCACCTTTACGTTTTTCCAGCGTCGAAGTGCAGGGGTGCATGTTCGTATACATCTTATTTGAGAGCCAATGTCGTTGTTTCCCGGTGTTACAGCACCCCAAGAATGAACTGTCATTCCTGAATAGTAATATGTGGACAAATTAAACTAATGGGAACAATTGCGACTGTATCGCCACACCCACCTCCAATGTTGGATGCTGCCATACCGGTGCTTGCGGTGACGGCGATATAATCTGGTTTGTTGGCGTGCTTGCGCTTCAACGCTGATATGATCGCCCTCAATAACAGTGATTTTCCTGTGCCTGTATCGTGTCAACCGTCGATAGTTGTCCACGGGTGTCCAACGCATGGATTGGACAGACAGCAAACAGCACGCACCTGCAGAACCCGTAAAAAACACATTCTTCCCCTCTTCTACGACAAGCTGAAGCACGCTGCTTTGCTCTTCGCTGAGCTTGGCGACGGAGGTCGTCTTGTCGGTGCCACAGGTGGTACTGAGCGAGACACGGGGCGTGAAGAAGGCATTAATCTTTAGCTGTTTGGATTTGTCGAGGTCATCTGTGTCTGTTCTGTCGCTCGACTTGCGCTTCTTGGCGTTGCTGGAGACTTGTTTGAATGGCTGCTTTGCGGCCGTCGTGGACGCCATGGGTAGAGAAGGACAACTCGCGACGAGACAACACGTGCATCACGTGCACTGACTTTCTTCATTGTTCCCACACCTACCAAGCTTTACCTTGGACTCCAGTAAGCTTTGGGATTGGGTGTACTTGATGTTCTTGTGAAGTATGCGTTTGGCGAGTCGGGTGGACATTGTCGCTATCCTTTGGTCGTGGGATGGGTTCACCCCAATGTCGCCTTGAACCACCGCCATCAGATTTGCCAATCTGCCACTGAGTCATACGTGCCTACTTTATGGATGATGTTCCCGACGACCAGCGTCTCCCGCACGACTCCGGCAGAGCAGCATCCGACGACGCGCTCAAGCCTATCGGAGTTCCCATTGACGAAACGGGGACCTACAAAGACGAGGTACTCAGGATCGCCAGGGAGAGAGATTACAAGAACCACGATGTCATTGCGATTAACAATCATGAGTAAGGTATTGATATTTGCAGTCATTGAGCCGAAGTAACCGATGCCTCACGCGCTACAAGGCACATGCACGAGGACGAGGAAATCAGGTATATTCTCGCTGAGGGTACTGGCTACTTTGACGTGCGCGTAAGCATATCTCATCGATGCCGTTTCTGCAGGATGTTGATGTTTTTCTCAGAGCATGCCACCGAGTCGTGGATTCGTTGCCACATGGGCGTTGGTGACCTTCTGGTGCCTGCCGGCATCTACCACTGTTTGAATTTCATGACAAACCATTCGCGAATTATGCGGCTGTTCAAGGTTGGCGTCCTCCGTCCACCATGTCTTAGTTCTGGGACTGATAAACCTACCACCGTGCATCCAGGACGAGCCCAAGTGGGTCGCTCACAACCGCGGACACGAGACCGACATCAACCCAATCCGTATCCAGTACTTGAAGAACATTGAGGTGCAGTAAAATATTATCGCTTCTTGTTCCGTTATTCTTGTGCTCCGACCCGAGATTACGATAGTTTCAGTCGAGCCCTTTCCGCCACTGCCATGTAACACCATGCGCAATCCATGTTGCGGGGTCTCGCACCTTCGAAAAAAACGACTCGAGATTACCCGCAGCTCATCCAACGCGGTTCAAGACCGTCCAGGACCGTCCCGGGCCCGTTTCACTGAAGCACTTCCCTGTCCGCTAAATGAGAAGCTGTCGTAATGCGGGGCTTCAAGTTCAACAAAGCTGGATAGCCTTTTCATTTCGAGTGCACCCGTGTTCACTTTTAAATGCCCTGTTGAACACTCGACCATAACCCTCGTTGTTCTCATGCGTCGAGTCGCTGTCGCTGCTTTCCTCGTCCCATACCTCACCGGGACACTCGCTCAAACGTGGTACGGGTCCCCCTTTTTCAATAGTGGATTCTACAGTCTTGACCTTTGTTGTTCGTTGTCGTCAACTTGTCAGGTGCGGAAAGCACTACAAGTCCGGGCAGAGTGTTGTTGTGCCCGGTGGTAATTTTCCACTTCCATCCCCATCCTCCGATCCCCTTCTCGCTCTCCGATGCGCACCTGCCATTCGTCCATACCTTGCGGAAGACCTCTCGTCGCCTGCAGCCATTCTCATCGACGCACCAGTCGTGCACTACAAGATCGCCAACGCAGAGCCTATACAACTTTCTGACTACGACACCGTGCTCAACGTGACGGTCAGCTTGGATGGACGGACCCTCGCCACCGGCTCCGTGCCACTGAACGCGACCGGATATGAATTGCCATTTAGTCTGGAGGGTATCGTGCCGCAGAAGGCCGCGTACAAGCTTTCTTGCAAAGCAACGTACGTGACTACAACACAAACCTTTTCCGCAACGACACCGCTGTCCGTGTTACCGAATCCGACGAGCGGCTCGGTGACCAAAATGGATCTCCGTACAGGCGCGATGTTGGCCAAACCCGCTACTGGGCTCGGAGGGACGTATGAGCCTGTGTTCCCAATCGGGTTTTACACCTCGTTCGATGGGTATTTGGATACGAACCTTTCGGTGATCAATGAACTGAAAGATCAAGGGCAAAATTCCATTCCCTAGGTTCCCATGTATGTTTCATGCTCACGCTTGCCCACAGGTTCACAATCGTACGTCGGCTCTTGCGTAGAGCGCCCGCTATTGACATGAAGAATAGATACACCCAGTCCCGACATTTGACAACGTGACAGCGTTGAACCTGGTTATTGATCGAATGCAAGAAGTGGGATTATACCTTATGTACGACATGCGGTTCACCTACATGAACGACACCTCCGTTATCAAACAAGTCAATGCGATCAAAAACCGCTCAAACCTCCTCCTTTGGTACACTGGCGACGAACCCGATGGCACCTCAGATCCCCTCAACGCCACCACGATCGCCTATGATCTGATCTACAACCTGGACGGGTACCACCCCGTCAGTCTAGTCCTTAACTGCCAGGACTACTACTGGTCTTCATACACAGCCGGCACGGACGTCGTCATGCAAGATGCGTACATGGTCACAAACAACGTCACCTGGTCCAACGAGTGGAACACGCCCTGCACGCCGGATTACGGCGTTTGCGGTTGTGACAACTGTGCGAGCATCCCTGCAGGAGACACTGCGGCTGTCCCACCCAACACCACGTATTATGGTTCCCCATACGTCCCCGAAAACAGCGGTATCGGAACATATTCTGATATCAGCGACCGAGTAGCAAGTTTCAAGAATCGTTTGGAAGTAATGGGTTGGGAGCGTACAAAGGCCGTATGGACTGTCCCCCAAGCGTTTGGAGGAAGCGAGTGAGTAGCCTATCAGTTTTTCAATATGTTGGACATTGCCTTTGCTGACTGGGCATTTCCTCGTGCTAGATATTGGCTGCGAGCGCCGACTGGCGAAGAGTGGGTCGTGCAGAGTATTGTGGGTATCAACCAGGGTGCGTTGGGCGTCGTCCCGTGGACCGACCCGGCACCAGTGGATATCAAAACTGCTGCGTCGGCATTCGCGCTGAGTCTACCCAAGATCACGCCTTACTTGTTCAATCCTGTGTCCTTGCGCGCGGCGTACTTGGTTGGGGGGGTTTCTGTGGCGACGTGGAAGACCGGAGCGGAAGCACTTGTTTTGGCGACGAACACAAACTACGTGAATCAGTCAGTCAATTGGGAAACATTGGGTCTTGGAGGGGCTGGTGCGACGACGGTGTTCGTGAGCGGGGTTGTCGAGATAGTGCACTGTGGGTTTACGCTAGGACCTATGGGCTCCGGTGCATTCGTGGTTGCCACATGAGGATAGTGCCATAAAAGGATACTAGTGTCATCGATCAACAAGTGCACATCTTTGTTTTGCAACAGAGCGAAGTTCATATACCAGCGTGCGGTCGGACATGCTCTCGGTTCGTTTGTTATTCAAGCCCAGTCAAAAGTGACAAGAGGCCGGTAGAGCCGGATAGAGGATGAACGCAGGGCACGGCCAATTCCTCTATGTGGCTCGAGTGCGTTCGCATACGTTAGATGACTATTTTACCATATCTGTACGTCCATCTAGGACCTTCTATGGGCCACTATCAAGAATAGTGCGTGGTAGAAGCTATGAGAGGCTGGTCTCTGCACAAATCAATGCATTGGATGCAGGTACTCAGCCCATATAGCTATTTGCATATATCCAAAGATGATGATTATCAGCACAAGAGGTATACATCCAGTCTTGATAAGTTTCATATATCCAGAGTTATCACACATGATATATCCCAATTCCTGGACCTGAAGGAGTCCAGGTCTCAAATCCAAAAATGTGATACGACAGACATCGACTAAATAAAGAAATGCCGTGTTTTCCGAACCGTTTTCACTCCGCTTTTGGACGCCGCAGTCCCTTACTCGTCACCCTATCTGCGGGCGAAAGGGTTTCTTTTGTTCTCCCTCTTTTTTCCCTCCTTCACGGTTCTGTTCTCTATTTCGTTTTCTCTTTGATCCTTTCGTGAGTCCTTTTTATAATTGCACGTTGGAAATCGATCACCTAATGCTGGCCGTTTTTTTGGTTTGTGGTAAGCATTGTCGCTTCGACAGGGTGTTGTTCCTCTCGACGCTTTTCTCAGATTCGTGTGTTTCTTGTGCATTAATAACTGGTCACCAAGTATTTCTTTCTCTTGTTTCTCTTTTGATTCGCTTTTGAAATGATGTTGGAATTTTGCTCCTATTTTCTAGGGTCATTGAATTCATTCTCTGGAACTCGTTGTTTCTGGGAGCTTAAACATTTACCAGCAAGTGTTTTCTTCCCAGTGGGTCCGTGGAATTTGCATTCGAAATGTGCTGATCGATAAACAGTGACGGATCCCCATCATGTTCGCGAGATTTGCGAATCCGAGCAGCAATTGTCGGATTTTCATGTCACTTATTCGCTATTGCGCAAGGATTTCCAGTTTGTCGGGCTGGATACGGGTAACCACGAATCACACTCTATTTATCCTTTAGGACCATTCCTTCCTGCTTTCACTCTACATGTTTCTGAGCTCGTTGAACAGTTTCAGTTCATCAGGAAAAACCTCCCACTGATAATTAGTTGAAATATCATATAATATCTGATAAATACCACATAATACCTGATAATATTTGGTATTATATGAATTTTATGCAATTGTGTTGGAATTTCTAGCCCCCCCTGAAGATCCCTACATATTCCATGTATTTCCATGTAATATCCTGCTAAAATATCATATAATTGATCATGATATCTTAAGAAATATTATAATTCACTATGAAACTATTCACACAATGAGCCAGAATTGCAAAGAATAATATATTGTAAGTCAATCTCCATATTACAATGCAACTACCATACAGTATATACTAGGTAGGCGAGGGAACCAACAACATGTGAGTGAGGGCGAGGGCAGTGCAACGCGGTGGTTTGAGGGCGGCGCATACGTCCGTTTGCGCAGAAGGCAGTGGGGGCGGCACGTGCATTTGCACATGAGGCAGGGCGGGGGCAAGGTGGTTCGAGGGCGGTGCATACGTCCGCTAGTGGGGGTGACGTTGTTGAGGGTGGTGCGTGCGTTTGCGCATGAGGCAGTGGGGGCGAGGTGGTGGAGGGCGGTGAGGTGGTTGAGGGTGGTGCATGCGTTTGTGCATGAGGCAGTGGGGGCAAGGTGGTGGAGGGCGGCGCATACGTCCGCTAGTGGGGGCGAGGTGGTTGAGGGTGGTGCGTGCATTTGCGCACGAGGCAGTGGGGGCGAGGTGGTGGAGGGCGGCGAGGTGGTTGAGGGTGGCGCGTGCGTTTGCGCACGAGGCAGTGGGGGCGACGTGGTTGGGCGACGTGGTTGAGGGTGGCGCGTGCATTTGCGCACAAGGCAGTGGGGGCGAGGTGGTGGAGGGTGGCACATATGTCCGCTAGTGGGGACGACGTGGTTGAGGGTGGTGCGTGTGTTTGCGCACGAGGCAGTGGGGGCGAGGTGGTGGAGGGCGGCAAGGTGGTTGAGGGTGGCGCGTGCGTTTGCGCACAAGACAGTGGGGGCGAGGTGGTGGAGGGTGGTGCATACGTCCACATGAGCAGGCGTGCATGTACCTGCGCGTGGGTGGAGACGGTGAGCCTTACGGATCAGGTGGATTGGGTGCTTTACTTACATTTTATGCCAGTGGGGCTGTTGTGGCCCCACTGGCGGTGTGTGGTTGAGGTTGAGAACACGGCATGTGAGAACAAAGTGAAAATATGTGTGATGTGGCAATTTCAACACGGTCACGTGATACTGCGCGCGACAATTTTACTAAGTCCTGCCGCACTTTGTTTACGACTTTTTAGTACACTTTACTACACTCTTGTTCACAACACTTTATGTACACTTTTACTACCCTTTTTGTACACTTTTTTTGTACACTTTACTACACTCTTGTTTACAACAC